>RQOL01000424.1:0-43442 GCA_013076295.1 Sanderia malayensis | reverse complement strand
TTGCAACCGTAATAACGTGGATCCATGTGCAATTAGTGAGCAGTAATGTTAATATCACTGAAAACAAGCAAATGCATGTGTATTTTACTTAGTTTCAGCTGTTAATAACGTGGATTCATGTGCAAATAGTGTGCAGTAATGTTAATACCACTGAAAACAAGCAAATGTATGTGTATTTTACTTAGTTTCAGCTGTAATAACATGGATTCATGTGCAATTAGTGTGCAGTATTGTTAATACTGAAAACAAGCAAATGCGTGTGTATTTTACTTAGTTTTAGCTGTAATAACGTGCATTCAAGTGCAATTAGTGTGCAGTAATGTCAATATCACTAAAAACAAGCAAATGCATGTGTATTTTGCTTAGTTTCAACTGTGAAAACGTAAATTAATATGAATTAATGTGATTGAATGTTAATATCACTGAAAACAAGCAAATGCATGTGTATTTTTATTAGTTTCAACTGTAAAAAAGTAAATTGATGTGCATATAGTGTGAATAAACGTAAATATCACTGAAAACAAGGAAAAGCATGTGTATTTTACTTAGTTTCAGCCGTAAAAACGTAATTTCATGTGTAAGTAGTGTGAATAAATGTTAATATCACTGAAAACAAGCAAATGCATTTGTATTTTACTTAGTTTCAGCTGTAAAAACGCGGCTTCCTTTGCAATTAAGGTTAATGAAAGTTAAGATCACGGAAAACAAGCAAATGCATGTGTAATTTACTTAGTTTCAACTGTAAAAACGTAACTTAATGTGCAGTTAATGTGAATGAATGTGAATGTCACTGAAAACAAGCCAATGCATGTGTATTTTACTTCGTTTCAGCTGTAATAACGTGGCTTCATGTGCAATTAGTGTGAATGAATCTTAATATCACTGAAAACAAGCAAATGCATTGGTATTTTACTTAGTTTCAGCTGTAATAACGTGGATACATTTGCAATTAGTGTGCAGTGAAATTAATATCACCGAAGATTAGCAAATACATATGTATTTTACTTACTTCATATGTAATAACGTGGATTCATGTGCAATTAGTGTGCAGTAATGTTCATATCACTGAAGACAAGCAAATGCATGCGTATTTTAATTAGTTTGAGCTGTAATATCGTGGATTCATGTGCAATTAGTGTGCAGTAATGTTATTATCACTGAAAACAAGTAAATGCATATGTATTTTACTTAGTTTCAACTGTAATAACTTGGATTCATGTGCAATTCGTGTGCTGTAATAATAATATCACGAAAACAAGCAAAGGCATGTGTATTTTACTTAGTTTTAGCTGTAATAACGTGGATTCGTTTGGATTTAGTGCGGAGTATTGTTAATATCACTAAAAACAAGCAAATGGATGTGTATTTTACTTCGTTTTAGCTGTAATAACGTGAATTCAAGTGCAATTAGTGTGCAGTAATGTTAATATCACTAAAAACAAGCAAATGCATGTGTATTTTACTTAGTTTTATATGTATTAACGTTGATTCATGTGCAATTAATATGCAGTAATGTTAATATCACTGAAAACTAGCTAATGCATTTGTATTTTACTTGTTTTGATATGTATTAACGTTGATTCATGTGCAATTAGTGTGCGGTAATGTTATTATCACTGAAACTAAGTAAATGCATATGTATTTTACTTAGTTTCAACTGTAATAACGTGGATTCATGTGCAATTCGTTTGCGGTAATAGTAATATCACGAAAACAAGCAAATGCATGTGTATTTTACTTAGTTTTAGCTGTAATAATGTGGATTCGTGTGGAATTAGTGTGGAGTATTGTTGATATCACTAAAAACAAGCAAATGCATGTGTATTTTACTTCGTTTTAGCTGTAATAACGTCAATCCAAGTGCAATTAGTGTGCAGTAATGTTAATATCACTAAAAACAAGCAAATGCATGTCTATTTTACTTAGTTTCATATGTATTAACGTTGATTCATGTGCAATTAATGTGCAGTAATGTTAATATCACTGAAAACTAGCTAGTGCATTTGTATTTTACTTAGTTTCATATGTATTAACGTTGATTCATGTGCAATTAGTGTGCAGTAATGTTATTATCACTGAAAACAAGCAAATGTATGTGTATTTTACTTAGTTTCAGCTGTAATAACGTGGATTAATGTGCAATTAGTTTACAGTATTGTTAATACTGAAAACAAGCAAATGCATGTGTATTTTACTTAGTTTTAGCTGTAATAACGTGAATTCAAGTGCAATTAGCGTGCAGTAATGTTAATATCACTAAAAACAAGCAAATGCATGTATATTTTGCTTAGTTTCAACTGTGAAAACGTAAATTAATATGCAATTAATGTGATTGAGTGCTAATATCACTGAAAACAAGGAAATGCATTTGTATTTTACTTAGTTTCAGCTGTAAAAACACGGCTTCATTTGGATTTAGGGTTAATGAAAGTTAAGATCACTGAAAACAAGCAAATGCATATGTAATTTACTTAGTTTCAACTGTAAAACAGTAAATTGATGTGTACTTAGTGTGAAGGAATGTTAATATCACTGAAAACAAGCCAATGCATGTGTATTTTACTTACATTCATATGTAATAACGTGGATTCATGTGCAATTAGTGTGCAGTAATGTTCATATCACTGAAAACAACAAATGCATGTGTATTTTACTTAGTTTCCGCTGTAATAACTTGGCTTCAAGTGCAATTAGTGTTCAGTAATGTTAATATCACTGAAAACAAGCAAATGCATATGTATTTTACATAGTTTCAGCTGTAATAACGTGGATTCATGTGCAAATAGTGTGCAGTAATGTTAATATCACTGAAAAGAAGCAAATGTATGTGTATTTTACTTAGTTTCGGCTGTAATAACGTGGATTCATGTGCAATTAGTGTGCAGTATTGTTAATACTGAAAACAAGCAAATGCGTGTGTATTTTACTTAGTTTTAGCTGTAATAACGTGCATTCAAGTGCAATTAGTGTGCAGTAATGTTAATATCACTAAAAACAAGGAAATGCATGTGTATTTTGCTTAGTTTCAACTATGAAAACGTAAATTAATATGCAATTAATGCGATTGAATGTTAATATCACTGAAAACAAGCAAATGTTGTTATTATTGTAAGTAAAAAACACATGCAATTGCTTGTTTTCAGTGATATTAACGTTTATTCACACTATATGCACATCAATTTACTTTTTTACAGTTGAAAGTAATTAAAATACACATGCATATGCTTGTTTTCAGTGATATTAACATTTATTCACACTTCTTACACATGAAATTACGTTTTTACGTCTGAAACTAAGTAAAATACACATGCTTTTCCTTGTAGTGATATTAACGTTTATTCACACTATATGCACATCAATTTACTTTTATACAGTTGAAACTAATTAAAATACACATGCATTTGCTTGTTTTCAGTGATATTAACATTCAATCACATTAATTGCATATTAATTTACGTTTTCATAGTTGAAACTAAGCAAAATACACATGCATTTGCTTGTTTTTAGTGATATTAACATTACTGCACACTAATTGCACTTGAATGCACGTTATTACAGCTAAAACTAAGTAAAATACACACGCATTTGCTTGTTTTCAGTATTAACAATACTGCACACTAATTGCACATGAATCCACGTTATTACAGCTGAAAGTAAGTAAAATACACATACATTTGCTTCTTTTCAGTGATATTAACATTACTGCACACTATTTGCACATGAATCCACGTTATTACAGCTGAAACTAAATAAAATACACATGCATTTGCTTGTTTTCAGTGATATTAACATTACTGCACACTAATTGCACTTGAAGCCAAGAACATTACTTATTCATGTGTAATTAGTGTGCAGTATTGTTAATACTGAAAACAAGCAAATGCGTGTGTATTTTACTTAGTTTTAGCTGTAATAATGTGCATTCAAGTGCAATTAGTGTGCAGTAATGTTAATATCACTAAAAACAAGGAAATGCATGTGTATTTTGCTTAGTTTCAACTATGAAAACGTAAATTAATATGCAATTAATGCGATTGAATGTTAATATCACTGAAAACAAGCAAATGCATGTGTATTTTAATCAGTTTCAACTGTAAAAAAGTAAATTGATGTGCATATGGTGTGATTAAACGTTAATATCACTGAAAACAAGGAAAAGCATGTGTATTTTACTTAGTTTCAGACGTAAAAACGTAAATTCATGTGTAAGTATGTGCAGTAATGTTAATATCACTGAAAACAAGCAAATGTATGTTTATTTTACTTAGTTTCAGCTGTAATAACGTGGCTTCATGTGCAATTAGTGTGAATGAATCTTAATATCACTGAAAGCAAGCAAATGCATGTGTAATTTACCTAGATTCAATTATAAAAACGTAAATTCATGTGTACTTAGTAAGAATGAATGCTAATGTCACTGACAACAAGCAAATGCATGTGTATTTTACTTAGTTTCATTTGTGAAAACGTAAATTACTATGCAATTAATGTGATTGAATGTTAATATCACTGAAAACAAGCATATGCATGTGTATTATAATTAGTTTCAACTGTAAAAAAGTAAATTGATGTGCATATAGTGTGAATAAACGTTAATATCACTGAAAACAAGCAATTGCATGTGTATTTTACTTACTTTCAAATGTAATAACGTGGATTCATGTGCAATTATTGTGCAGTAATGTTCATATTACTGAAAACAAGCAAATGCATATGTATTTTACTTAGTTTCAACTGTAATAACGTGGATTCATGGGCAATTAGTGTGCAGTAATGTTAATATCACTGAAAACTAGCAAATGCATGTGTATTTTACTTAGTTTCAGCTGTAATAACTTGGCTTCAAGTGCAATTAGTGTGCAGTAATGTTAATATCACTGAAAACAAGCAAATGCATGTGTATTTTACTTAGTTTCAGCTGTAATAACGTGGATTCATGTGCAAATAGTGTGCAGTAATGTTAATATCACTGAAAAGAAGCAAATGTGTGTGTATTTTACTTAGTTTCAGCTGTAATAACGTGGATTCATGTGCAATTAGTGTGCAGTATTGTTAATACTGAAAACAAGCAAATGCGTGTGTATTTTACTTAGTTTTAGCTGTAATAACGTGCATTCAAGTGCAATTAGTGTGCAGTAATGTTAATATCACTAAAAGCAAGCAAATGCATGTGTATTTTGCTTAGTTTCAACTATGAAAACGTAAATTAATATGCAATTAATGTGATTGAATGTTAATATCACTGAAAACAAGCAAATGCATGTGTATTTTAATTAGTTTCAACTGTAAAAAAGTAAATTGATGTGCATATAGTGTGAATAAACGTTAATATCACTGAAAACAAGGAAAAGCATGTGTATTTTACTTAGTTTCAGACGTAAAAACGTAATTTCATGTGTAAGTAGTGTGCAGTAATGTTAATATCACTGAAAACAAGCAAATGTATGTTTATTTTACTTAGTTTCAGCTGTAATAACGTGGATTCGTGTGCAATTAGTGTGCAGTATTGTTAATACTGAAAACAAGCAAATGCGTGTGTATTTTACTTAGTTTTAGCTTTAATAACGTGCATTCAAGTGCAATTAGTGTGCAGTAATGTTAATATCACTGAAAACAAGCAAATGCATGTGTATTTTAATTAGTTTCAACTGTAAAAAAGTAAATTGATGTGCATATAGTGTGAATAAACGTTAATATCACTGAAAACAAGGAATAGCAGGTGTATTTTACTTCGTTTTAGCTGCAATAACGTGAATTCAAGTGCAATTAGTGTGCAGTAATGTTAATATCACTAAAAAGAAGCAAATGGATGTTTATTTTACTTAGTTTCAGCTGTAATAACGTGGCTTCATGTGCAATTAGTGTGAATGAATCTTAATATCACTGAAAACAAGCAAATGCATGTGTATTTTAATTAGTTTCAACTGTAAAAAAGTAAATTGATGTGCATATAGTGTGATTAAACGTTAATATCACTGAAAACAAGGAAAAGCATGTGTATTTTACTTAGTTTCAGACTTAAAAACGTAAATTCATGTGTAAGTATGTGCAGTAATGTTAATATCACTGAAAACAAGCAAATGTATGTTTATTTTACTTAGTTTCAGCTGTAATAACGTGGCTTCATGTGCAATTAGTGTGAATGAATCTTAATATCACTGAAAGCAAGCAAATGCATGTGTAATTTACCTAGATTCAATTATAAAAACGTAAATTCATGTGTACTTAGTAAGAATGAATGCTAATGTCACTGACAACAAGCAAATGCATGTGTATTTTACTTAGTTTCAACTGTGAAAACGTAAATTACTATGCAATTAATGTGATTGAATGTTAATATCACTGAAAACAAGCATATGCATGTGTATTATAATTAGTTTCAACTGTAAAAAAGTAAATTGATGTGCATATAGTGTGAATAAACGTTAATATCACTGAAAACAAGCAATTGCATGTGTATTTTACTTACTTTCAAATGTAATAACGTGGATTCATGTGCAATTATTGTGCAGTAATGTTCATATTACTGAAAACAAGCAAATGCATATGTATTTTACTTAGTTTCAACTGTAATAACGTGGATTCATGGGCAATTAGTGTGCAGTAATGTTAATATCACTGAAAACTAGCAAATGCATGTGTATTTTACTTAGTTTCAGCTGTAATAACTTGGCTTCAAGTGCAATTAGTGTGCAGTAATGTTAATATCACTGAAAACAAGCAAATGCATGTGTATTTTACTTAGTTTCAGCTGTAATAACTTGGCTTCAAGTGCAATTAGTGTGCAGTATTGTTAATACTGAAAACAAGCAAATGCGTGTGTATTTTACTTAGTTTTAGCTGTAATAACGTGCATTCAAGTGCAATTAGTGTGCACTAATGTTAATATCACTAAAAGCAAGCAAATGGATGTGTATTTTGCTTAGTTTCAACTATGAAAACGTAAATTAATATGCAATTAATGTGATTGAATGTTAATATCACTGAAAACAAGCAAATGCATGTGTATTTTAATTAGTTTCAACTGTAAAAAAGTAAATTGATGTGCATATAGTGTGAATAAACGTTAATATCACTGAAAACAAGGAAAAGCATGTGTATTTTACTTAGTTTCAGACGTAAAAACGTAATTTCATGTGTAAGTAGTGTGCAGTAATGTTAATATCACTGAAAACAAGCAAGTGTATGTTTATTTTACTTAGTTTCAGCTGTAATAACGTGGATTCATGTGCAATTAGTGTGCAGTATTGTTAATACTGAAAACAAGCAAATGCGTGTGTATTTTACTTAGTTTTAGCTTTAATAACGTGCATTCAAGTGCAATTAGTGTGCAGTAATGTTAATATCACTGAAAACAAGCAAATGCATGCGTATTTTAATTAGTTTCAACTGTAAAAAAGTAAATTGATGTGCATATAGTGTGAATAAACGTTAATATCACTGAAAACAAGGAATAGCATGTGTATTTTACTTCGTTTTAGCTGCAATAACGTGAATTCAAGTGCAATTAGTGTGCAGTAATGTTAATATCACTAAAAACAAGCAAATGGATGTGTATTTTACTTCGTTTTAGCTGTAATAACGTGAATTCAAGTGCAATTAGTGTGCAGTAATGTTAATATCACTAAAAACAAGCAAATGCATGTGTTTTTTACTTAGTTTCATATGTATTAAAGTTGATTCATGTGCAATTAGTGTGCGGTAATGTTATTATCACTGAAAACAAGTAAATGCATATGTATTTTACTTAGTTTCAACTGTAATAACGTGGATTCATGTGCAATTCGTTTGCGGTAATAGTAATATCACGAAAACAAGCAAATGCATGTGTATTTTACTTAGTTTTAGCTGTAATAAGGTGGATTCGTGTGGAATTAGTGTGGAGTATTGTTAATATCACTAAAAACAAGCAAATGCATGTGTATTTTACTTCGTTTTAGCTTTAATAACGTCAATCCAAGTGCAATTAGTGTGCAGTAATGTTAATATCACTAAAAACAAGCAAATGCATGTCTATTTTACTTAGTTTCATATGTATTAACGTTGATTCATGTGCAATTAATGTGCAGTAATGTTAATATCACTGAAAACTAGCTAGTGCCTTTGTATTTTACTTAGTTTCATATGTATTAACGTTGATTCATGTGCAATTAGTGTGCAGTAATGTTATTATCACTGAAAGCAAGCAAATGTATGTGTATTTTACTTAGTTTCAGCTGTAATAACGTGGATTAATGTGCAATTAGTTTACAGTATTGTTAATACTGAAAACAAGCAAATGCATGTGTATTTTACTTAGTTTTAGCTGTAATAACGTGAATTCAAGTGCAATTAGCGTGCAGTAATGTTAATATCACTAAAAACAAGCAAATGCATGTATATTTTGCTTAGTTTCAACTGTGAAAACGTAAATTAATATGCAATTAATGTGATTGAATGCTAATATCAGTGAAAACAAGGAAATGCATTTGTATTTTACTTAGTTTCAGCTGTAAAAACACGGCTTCATTTGGATTTAAGGTTAATGAAAGTTAAGATCACTGAAAACAAGCAAATGCATATGTAATTTACTTAGTTTCAACTGTAAAACAGTAAATTGATGTGTACTTAGTGTGAAGGAATGTTAATATCACTGAAAACAAGCCAATGCATGTGTATTTTACTTCTTTTCAACTGTAATAACGTGGCTTCATTTTCAATCAGTGTGAATGAATCTTAATATCACTAAAAGCAAGCAAATGCATGTGTAAATTTACCTAGATTCAATTGTAAAAACGTAAATTCATGTGTACTTAGTGTGAATGAATGCTAATGTCACTGACAACAAGCAAATGCATGTGTATTTTACTTAGTTTGATCTGTAATAACGTGGATTCGTGTGCAATTAGTGTGCAGTAATGTTAATATCACTGAAAACAAGCAAATGCATGTGTATTTTACTTAGTTTCAGCTGTAATAACGTGGATCCTTTTGCAATTAGTGTGCTGTAAAATTAATATCACTGAAAACTAGCAAATGCATATGTATTTTACTTACTTTCATATGTAATAACGTGGATTCATGTGCAATTAGTGTGCAGTAATGTTCATATCACTGAAAACAAGCAAATGCATGTGTATTTTACTTAGTTTCCGCTGTAATAACTTGGCTTCAAGTGCAATTAGTGTGCAGTAATGTGAATATCACTGAAAACAAGCAAATGCATAGGTATTTTACTTAGTTTTAGCTGTAATAACGTGCATTCAAGTGCAATTAGTGTGCAGTAATGTTAATATCACTAAAAACAAGGAAATGCATGTGTATTTTGCTTAGTTTCAACTATGAAAACGTAAATTAATATGCAATTAATGCGATTGAATGTTAATATCACTGAAAACAAGCATATGCATGTGTATTTTAATTAGTTTCAACTGTAAAAAAGTAAATTGATGTGCATATAGTGTGAATAAACGTTAATATCACTGAAAACAAGCAATTGCATGTGTATTTTACTTACTTTCAAATGTAATAACGTGGATTCATGTGCAATTATTGTGCAGTAATGTTAATATTACTGAAAACAAGCAAATGCATATGTATTTTACTTAGTTTCAACTGTAATAACGTGGATTCATGGGCAATTAGTGTGCAGTAATGTTAATATCACTGAAAACTAGCAAATGCATGTGTATTTTACTTAGTTTCAGCTGTAATAACTTGGCTTCAAGTGCAATTAGTGTGCAGTAATGTTAATATCACTGAAAACAAGCAAATGCATGTGTATTTTACTTAGTTTCAGCTGTAATAACGGGGATTCGTGTGCAAATAGTGTGCAGTAATGTTAATATCACTGAAAAGAAGCAAATGTATGTGTATTTTACTTACTTTCAGCTGTAATAACGTGGATTCATGTGCAATTAGTGTGCAGTATTGTTAATACTGAAAACAAGCAAATGCGTGTGTATTTTACTTAGTTTTAGCTGTAATAACGTGCATTCAAGTGCAATTAGTGTGCAGTAATGTTAATATCACTAAAAACAAGCAAATGCATGTGTATTTTGCTTAGTTTCAACTATGAAAACGTAAATTAATATGCAATTAATGTGATTGAATGTTAATATCACTGAAAACAAGCAAATGCATGTGTATTTTAATTAGTTTCAACTGTAAAAAAGTAAATTGATGTGCATATAGTGTGAATAAACGTTAATATCACTGAAAACAAGGAATAGCATGTGTATTTTACTTAGTTTCAGACGTAAAAACGTAATTTCATGTGTAAGTAGTGTGAATAAAAGTTAATATCACTGAAAACAAGCAAATGCATTTGTATTTAACTTAGTTTCAGCTGTAAAAACACGGCTTCATTTGCAATTAAGGTTAATGAAAGTTAAGATCACTGAAAACAAGGAAATGCATTTGTAATTTACTTAGTTTCAACCGTAAAAACGTAAATTAATATGAATTAATGTGATTGAATGTTAATATCACTGAAAGCAAGCAAATGCATGTGTAATTTACCTAGATTCAATTATAAAAACGTAAATTCATGTGTACTTAGTGTGAATGAATGCTAATGTCACTGACAACAAGCAAATGCATGTGTATTTTACTTAGTTTCAACTGTGAAAACGTAAATTACTATGCAATTAATGTGATTGAATGTTAATATCATTGAAAACAAGCATATGCATGGGTATTTTAATTAGTTTCAACTGTAAAAAAGTAAATTGATGTGCATATAGTGTGAATAAACGTTAATATCGCTGAAAACAAGCAATTGCATTTGTATTTTACTTACTTTCAAATGTAATAACGTGGATTCATGTGCAATTATTGTGCAGTAATGTTAATATTACTGAAAACAAGCAAATGCATATGTATTTTACTTAGTTTCAACTGTAATAACGTGGATTCATGGGCAATTAGTGTGCAGTAAAGTTAATATCGCTGAAAACTAGCAAATGCATGTGTATTTTACTTAGTTTCAGTTGTAATAACTTGGCTTCAAGTGCAATTAGTGTGCAGTAATGTTAATATCACTGAAAACAAGCAAATGCATGTGTATTTTACTTAGTTTCAGCTGTAATAACGTGGATTCGTGTGCAAACAGTGTGCAGTAATGTTAATATCACTGAAAAGAAGCAAATGTATGTGTATTTTACTTACTTTCAGCTGTAATAACGTGGATTCATGTGCAATTAGTGTGCAGTATTGTTAATACTGAAAACAAGCAAATGCGTGTGTATTTTACTTAGTTTTAGCTGTAATAACGTGCATTCAAGTGCAATTAGTGTGCAGTAATGTTAATATCACTAAAAACAAGCAAATGCATGTGTATTTTGCTTAGTTTCACCTATGAAAACATAAATTAATATGCAATTAATGTGATTGAATGTTAATATCACTGAAAACAAGCAAATGCATGTGTATTTTAATTAGTTTCAACTGTAAAAAAGTAAATTGATGTGCATATAGTGTGAATAAACGTTAATATCACTGAAAACAAGGAATAGCATGTGTATTTTACTTAGTTTCAGACGTAAAAACGTAATTTCATGTGTAAGTAGTGTGAATAAATGTTAATATCACTGAAAACAAGCAAATGCATTTGTATTTAACTTAGTTTCAGCTGTAAAAACACGGCTTCATTTGCAATTAAGGTTAATGAAAGTTAAGATCACTGAAAACAAGCAAATGCATTTGTAATTTACTTAGTTTCAACCGTAAAAACGTAAATTAATATGAATTAATGTGATTGAATGTTAATATCACTGAAAGCAAGCAAATGCATGTGTAATTTACCTAGATTCAATTATAAAAACGTAAATTCATGTGTACTTAGTGTGAATGAATGCTAATGTCACTGACAACAAGCAAATGCATGTGTATTTTACTTAGTTTCAACTGTGAAAACGTAAATTACTATGCAATTAATGTGATTGAATGTTAATATCATTGAAAACAAGCATATGCATGGGTATTTTAATTAGTTTCAACTGTAAAAAAGTAAATTGATGTGCATATAGTGTGAATAAATGTTAATATCGCTGAAAACAAGCAATTGCATTTGTATTTTACTTACTTTCAAATGTAATAACGTGGATTCATGTGCAATTATTGTGCAGTAATGTTAATATTACTGAAAACAAGCAAATGCATATGTATTTTACTTAGTTTCAACTGTAATAACGTGGATTCATGGGCAATTAGTGTGCAGTAATGTTAATATCGCTGAAAACTAGCAAATGCATGTGTATTTTACTTAGTTTCAGTTGTAATAACTTGGCTTCAAGTGCAATTAGTGTGCAGTAATGTTAATATCACTGAAAAGAAGCAAAAGCATGTGTATTTGCTTGCGTATGTGTATTCGCTTACGCTCATGCCCCTTTCAACCCCATGTACAATGTGTTAGCTCGCTGCGCTCGCCTGTCTATCCATTATCAGAAAGCATTGACTTCGTGTGCTGCATTTGCTTACGCTCATGCCTCTGCCAACTCCTTTTACAAAAGCTTGGCTCGCTTCGCTCGCCTGATAATCCCTTATCATAATTTGTTGATTAAAACTTTGGGCTTGTTTACATTAGGCCTAAGCATCGCAACTGTTCTCGTGAAGTCGCAAAAGAGCCAATCAACTTGCAGCAAAAGGCGACACGGGTCTCGTGAACAGCGAATACGTGGTTCGAAAATGGAAATCGCCCCGCGAATTTGGAATTTTCACAACCAAAAACTGTAGTTTTTTCGTGATAGCACAATTAGCAGAATAATTAATGGAATAATTCAAAAGAACTTTAAAAAAACGAAACCAAATAGAGATAACCTTGGTCTAATTAATAATTGGCACTTTCCATTTGAAATTTAGCACAAATAATGTACAAACAAAAAAGCCTTTTTGATTACACGGTTCGCCGTATCATCTCATGGTTTTGAGGTATCACTAGAAACAAGTAAATGCATATGCATTTTACTTAGTTCCAACCGTAATAACGTGGATTCATGTGCAATTAGTGTGCAGTATTGCTATTACTGAAAACAAGCAAATGCGTGTGTATTTTACTTAGTTTCAGCTGTAATAACATGGATTCATGTGCAATTAGTGTGCAGTATTGTTAATACTGAAAACAAGCAAATGCGTGTGTATTTTACTTAGTTTTAGCTGTAATAACGTGCATTCAAGTGCAATTAGTGTGCAGTAATGTTAATATCACTAAAAACAAGCAAATGCATGTGTATTTTGCTTAGTTTCAACTGTGAAAACGTAAATTAATATGAATTAATGTGATTGAATGTTAATATCACTGAAAACAAGCAAATGCATGTGTATTTTAATTAGTTTCAACTGTAAAAAAATAAATTGATGTGCATATAGTGTGAATAAACGTTAATATCACTGAAAACAAGGAAAAGCATGTGTATTTTACTTAGTTTCAGCCGTAAAAACGTAATTTCATGTGTAAGTAGTGTGAATAAATGTTAATATCACTGAAAACAAGCAAATGCATTTGTATTTTACTTAGTTTCAGCTGTAAAAAGACGGCTTCATTTGCAATTAAGGTTAATGAAAGTTAAGATCACTGAAAACAAGCAAATGCATGTGTAATTTACTTAGTTTCAACTGTAAAAACGTAACTTAATGTGCAGTTAATGTGAATGAATGTGAATGTCACTGAAAACAAGGAAATGCATGTGTATTTTACTTAGTTTGAACTGTAAAACAGTAAATTGATCTGTACTTAGTGTGAAGGAATGTTAATATCACTGCAAACAAGCCGATGCATGTGTATTTTACTTCGTTTCAGCTGTAATAACGTGGCTTCATTTGCAATTAAAGTTAATGAGAGTTAGTATCACTGAAAGCAAGCAAATGCATGTGTAATTTACCTAGATTCAATTGTAAAAACGTAAATTCATGTGTACTTAGTGTGAAGGAATGTTAATATCACTGAAAAGAAGCCAATGCATGTGTATTTTACTTCGTTTCAGCTGTAATAACGTGGCTTCATGTGCAATTAGTGTGAATGAATCTTAATATCACTGAAAGCAAGCAAATGCATGTGTAATTTACCTAGATTCAATTATAAAAACGTAAATTCATGTGTACTTAGTAAGAATGAATGCTAATGTCACTGACAACAAGCAAATGGATGTGTATTTTACTTAGTTTCAACTGTGAAAACGTAAATTACTCTGCAATTAATGTGATTGAATGTTAATATCACTGAAAGCAAGCATATGCATGTGTATTTTAATTAGTTTCAACTGTAAAAAAGTAAATTGATGTGCATATAGTGTGAATAAACGTTAATATCACTGAAAAAAAGCAATTGCATGTGTATTTTACTTACTTTCAAATGTAATAACGTGGATTCATGTGCAATTATTGTGCAGTAATGTTAATATCACTGAAAACAAGCAAATGCATGTGTATTTTACTTAGTTTCAGCTGTAATAACGTGGATTCATGTGCAAATAGTGTGCAGTAATGTTAATATCACTGAAAAGAAGCAAATGTATGTGTATTTTACTTACTTTCAGCTGTAATAACGTGGATTCATGTGCAATTAGTGTGCAGTATTGTTAATACTGAAAACAAGCAAATGCGTGTGTATTTTACTTAGTTTTAGCTGTAATAACGTGCATTCAAGTGCAATTAGTGTGCAGTAATGTTAATATCACTAAAAACAAGCAAATGCATGTGTATTTTGCTTAGTTTCAACTATGAAAACGTAAATTAATATGCAATTAATGTGATTGAATGTTAATATCACTGAAAACAAGCAAATGCATGTGTATTTTAATTAGTTTCAACTGTAAAAAAGTAAATTGATGTGCATATAGTGTGAATAAACGTTAATATCACTGAAAACAAGGAAAAGCATGTGTATTTTACTTAGTTTCAGACGTAAAAAGGTAATTTCATGTGTAAGTAGTGTGCAGTAATGTTAATATCACTGAAAACAAGCAAATGTATGTTTATTTTACTTAGTTTCAGCTGTAATAACGTGGATTCATGTGCAATTAGTGTGCAGTATTGTTAATACTGAAAACAAGCAAATGCGTGTGTATTTTACTTAGTTTTAGCTTTAATAACGTGCATTCAAGTGCAATTAGTGTGCAGTAATGTTAATATCACTGAAAACAAGCAAGTGCATGTGTATTTTAATTAGTTTCAACTGTAAAAAAGTAAATTGATGTGCATATAGTGTGAATAAACGTTAATATCACTGAAAACAAGCAATCGCATGTGTATTTTACTTACTTTCAAATGTAATAACGTGGATTCATGTGCAATTAGTGTGCAGTAATGTTAATATCACTAAAAACAAGCAAATGCATGTGTATTTTGTTTAGTTTCAACTGTGAAAACGTAAATTAATATGAATTAATGTGATTGAATGTGAATGTCACTGAAAACAAGGAAATGCATGTGTATTTTGCTTAGTTTGAACTGTAAAACAGTAAATTGATCTGTACTTAGTGTGAAGGAATGTTAATATCACTGCAAACAAGCCGATGCATGTGTATTTTACTTCGTTTCAGCTGTAATAACGTGGCTTCATTTGCAATTAAGGTTAATGAAAGTTAGTATCACTGAAAGCAAGCAAATGCATGTGTAATTTACCTAGATTCAATTGTAAAAACGTAAATTCATGTGTACTTAGTGTGAATGAATGCTAATGTCACTGACAACAAGCAAATGCATGTGTATTTTACTTAGTTTCATCTGTAATAACATGGATTCGTGTGCAATTAGTGTGCAGTATTGCTAATACTGAAAACAAGCAAATGCATGTGTATTTTACTTAGTTTTAGCTGTAATAACGTGCATTCAAGTGCAATTAGTGTGCAGTAATGTTAATTTCATTAAAAACAAGCAAATGCATGTGTATTTTGCTTAGTTTCAACTGTGAAAACATATATTAATATGAATTAATGTGATTGAATATTAATATCACTGAAAACAAGCAAATGCATGTGTATTTTAATTAGTTTCAACTGTAAAAAAGTAAATTGATGTGCATATAGTGTGAATAAACGTTAATATCACTGAAAACAAGGAAAAGCGTGTGTATTTTACTTAGTTTCAGCTGTAATAACGTGGATTCATGTGCAAATAGTGTGCAGTAATGTTAATACCACTGAAAACAAGCAAATGTATGTGTATTTTACTTAGTTTCAGCTGTAATAACATGGATTCATGTGCAATTAGTGTGCAGTATTGTTACTACTGAAAACAAGCAAATGCGTGTGTATTTTACTTAGTTTTAGCTGTAATAACGTGCATTCAAGTGCAATTAGTGTGCAGTAATGTTAATATCACTAAAAACAAGCAAATGCATGTGTATTTTGCTTTGTTTCAACTGTGAAAACGTAAATTAATATGAATTAATGTGATTGAATGTTAATATCACTGAAAACAAGCAAATGCATGTGTATTTTAATTAGTTTCAACTGTAAAAAAGTAAATTGATGTGCATATAGTGTGAATAAACGTTAATATCACTGAAAACAAGGAAAAGCATTTTTGTTTTACTTAGTTTCAGCCGTAAAAACGTAATTTCATGTGTAAGTAGTGTGAATAAATGTTAATATCACTGAAAACAAGCAAATGCATTTGTAATTTACCTAGATTCAATTGTAAAAACGTAAATTCATGTGTACTTAGTGTGAATGAATGCTAATGTCACTGACAACAAGCAAATGCATGTGTATTTTACTTAATTTCAGCTGTAATAACGTGGATACATTTGCAATTAGTGTGCAGTGAAATTAATATCACCGAAGACTAGCAAATACATATGTATTTTACTTACTTTCATATGTAATAACGTGGATTCATGTGCAAATAGTGTGCAGTAATGTTAATACCACTGAAAACAAGCCAATGTATGTGTATTTTACTTAGTTTCAGCTGGAATAACATGGATTCATGTGCAATTAGTGTGCAGTATTGTTAATACTGAAAACAAGCAAATGCGTGTGTATTTTACTTAGTTTTAGCTGTAATAACGTGCATTCAAGTGCAATTAGTGTGCAGTAATGTTAATATCACTAAAAAAAAGAAAATGCATGTGTATTTTGCTTAGTTTCAACTGTGAAAACGTAAATTAATATGAATTAATGTGATTGAATGTTAATATCACTGAAAACAAGCAAATGCATGTGTATTTTAATATGTTTCAACTGTAAAAAAATAAATTGATGTGCATATAGTGTGAATAAACGTTAATATCACTGAAAACAAGGAAAAGCATGTGTATTTTACTTAGTTTCAGCCGTAAAAACGTAATTTCGTGTGTAAGTAGTGTGAATAAATGTTAATATCACTGAAAACAAGCAAATGCATTTGTATTTTACTTAGTTTCAGCTGTAAAAAGACGGCTTCATTTGCAATTGAGGTTAATAAAAGTTAAGATCACTGAAAACAAGCAAATGCATGTGTAATTTACTTAGTTTCAACTGTAAAAACGTAACTTAATGTGCAGTTAATGTGAATGAATGTGAATGTCACTGAAAACAAGGAAATGCATGTGTATTTTACTTAGTTTGAGCTGTAAAACAGTAAATTGATCTGTACTTAGTGTGAAGGAATGTTAATATCACTGCAAACATGCCGATGCATGTGTATTTTACTTCGTTTCAGCTGTAATAACGTGGCTTCATTTGTAATTAAGGTTAATGAAAGTTAGTATCACTGAAAGCAAGCAAATGCATGTGTAATTTACCTAGATTCAATTGTAAAAACGTAAATTCATGTGTACTTAGTGTGAATGAATGCTAATGTCACTGACAACAAGCAAATGCATGTGTATTTTAATTAGTTTCATCTGTAATAACATGGATTCGTGTGCAATTAGTGTGCAGTATTGCTAACACTGAAAACAAGCAAATGCGTGTGTATTTTACTTAGTTTTAGCTGTAATAACGTGGATTCATGTGCAAATAGTGTGCAGTAATGTTAATATCACTGAAAAGAAGCAAATGTATGTGTATTTTACTTACTTTCAGCTGTAATAACGTGGATTCATGTGCAATTAGTGTGCAGTATTGTTAATACTGAAAACAAGCAAATGCGTGTGTATTTTACTTAGTTTTAGCTGTAATAACGTGCATTCAAGTGCAATTAGTGTGCAGTAATGTTAATATCACTAAAAACAAGCAAATGCATGTGTATTTTGCTTAGTTTCAACTATGAAAACGTAAATTAATATGCAATTAATGTGATTGAATGTTAATATCACTGAAAACAAGCAAATGCATGTGTATTTTAATTAGTTTCAACTGTAAAAAAGTAAATTGATGTGCATATAGTGTGAATAAACGTTAATATCACTGAAAACAAGGAAAAGCATGTGTATTTTACTTAGTTTCAGACGTAAAAAGGTAATTTCATGTGTAAGTAGTGTGCAGTAATGTTAATATCACTGAAAACAAGCAAATGTAGGTTTATTTTACTTAGTTTCAGCTGTAATAACGTGGATTCATGTGCAATTAGTGTGCAGTATTGTTAATACTGAAAACAAGCAAATGCGTGTGTATTTTACTTAGTTTTAGCTTTAATAACGTGCATTCAAGTGCAATTAGTGTGCAGTAATGTTAATATCACTGAAAACAAGCAAGTGCATGTGTATTTTAATTAGTTTCAACTGTAAAAAAGTAAATTGATGTGCATATAGTGTGAATAAACGTTAATATCACTGAAAACAAGCAATCGCATGTGTATTTTACTTACTTTCAAATGTAATAACGTGGATTCATGTGCAATTAGTGTGCAGTAATGTTAATATCACTAAAAACAAGCAAATGCATGTGTATTTTGTTTAGTTTCAACTGTGAAAACATAAATTAATATGAATTAATGTGATTGAATGTGAATGTCACTGAAAACAAGGAAATGCATGTGTATTTTGCTTAGTTTGAACTGTAAAACAGTAAATTGATCTGTACTTAGTGTGAAGGAATGTTAATATCACTGCAAACAAGCCGATGCATGTGTATTTTACTTCGTTTCAGCTGTAATAACGTGGCTTCATTTGCAATTAAGGTTAATGAAAGTTAGTAT
This sequence comes from Sanderia malayensis, assembly GCA_013076295.1. Taxonomy (NCBI): domain Eukaryota; kingdom Metazoa; phylum Cnidaria; class Scyphozoa; order Semaeostomeae; family Pelagiidae; genus Sanderia; species Sanderia malayensis. Next base: position 24,401 of record RQOL01000424.1, on the reverse strand, counting down.
CACTGAAAGCAAGCAAATGCATGTGTAATTTACCTAGATTCAATTGTAAAAACGTAAATTCATGTGTACTTAGTGTGAATGAATGCTAATGTCACTGACAACAAGCAAATGCATGTGTATTTTACTTAGTTTCATCTGTAATAACATGGATTCGTGTGCAATTAGTGTGCAGTATTGCTAATACTGAAAACAAGCAAATGCATGTGTATTTTACTTAGTTTTAGCTGTAATAACGTGCATTCAAGTGCAATTAGTGTGCAGTAATGTTAATTTCATTAAAAACAAGCAAATGCATGTGTATTTTGCTTAGTTTCAACTGTGAAAACATATATTAATATGAATTAATGTGATTGAATATTAATATCACTGAAAACAAGCAAATGCATGTGTATTTTAATTAGTTTCAACTGTAAAAAAGTAAATTGATGTGCATATAGTGTGAATAAACGTTAATATCACTGAAAACAAGGAAAAGCGTGTGTATTTTACTTAGTTTCAGCTGTAATAACGTGGATTCATGTGCAAATAGTGTGCAGTAATGTTAATACCACTGAAAACAAGCAAATGTATGTGTATTTTACTTAGTTTCAGCTGTAATAACATGGATTCATGTGCAATTAGTGTGCAGTATTGCTAATACTGAAAACAAGCAAATGCATGTGTATTTTACTTAGTTTTAGCTGTAATAACGTGCATTCAAGTGCAATTAGTGTGCAGTAATGTTAATTTCATTAAAAACAAGCAAATGCATGTGTATTTTGCTTAGTTTCAACTGTGAAAACATATATTAATATGAATTAATGTGATTGAATATTAATATCACTGAAAACAAGCAAATGCATGTGTATTTTAATTAGTTTCAACTGTAAAAAAGTAAATTGATGTGCATATAGTGTGAATAAACGTTAATATCACTGAAAACAAGGAAAAGCGTGTGTATTTTACTTAGTTTCAGCTGTAATAACGTGGATTCATGTGCAAATAGTGTGCAGTAATGTTAATACCACTGAAAACAAGCAAATGTATGTGTATTTTACTTAGTTTCAGCTGTAATAACATGGATTCATGTGCAATTAGTGTGCAGTATTGTTACTACTGAAAACAAGCAAATGCGTGTGTATTTTACTTAGTTTTAGCTGTAATAACGTGCATTCAAGTGCAATTAGTGTGCAGTAATGTTAATATCACTAAAAACAAGCAAATGCATGTGTATTTTGCTTTGTTTCAACTGTGAAAACGTAAATTAATATGAATTAATGTGATTGAATGTTAATATCACTGAAAACAAGCAAATGCATGTGTATTTTAATTAGTTTCAACTGTAAAAAAGTAAATTGATGTGCATATAGTGTGAATAAACGTTAATATCACTGAAAACAAGGAAAAGCATTTTTGTTTTACTTAGTTTCAGCCGTAAAAACGTAATTTCATGTGTAAGTAGTGTGAATAAATGTTAATATCACTGAAAACAAGCAAATGCATTTGTAATTTACCTAGATTCAATTGTAAAAACGTAAATTCATGTGTACTTAGTGTGAATGAATGCTAATGTCACTGACAACAAGCAAATGCATGTGTATTTTACTTAATTTCAGCTGTAATAACGTGGATACATTTGCAATTAGTGTGCAGTGAAATTAATATCACCGAAGACTAGCAAATACATATGTATTTTACTTACTTTCATATGTAATAACGTGGATTCATGTGCAAATAGTGTGCAGTAATGTTAATACCACTGAAAACAAGCCAATGTATGTGTATTTTACTTAGTTTCAGCTGGAATAACATGGATTCATGTGCAATTAGTGTGCAGTATTGTTAATACTGAAAACAAGCAAATGCGTGTGTATTTTACTTAGTTTTAGCTGTAATAACGTGCATTCAAGTGCAATTAGTGTGCAGTAATGTTAATATCACTAAAAAAAAGAAAATGCATGTGTATTTTGCTTAGTTTCAACTGTGAAAACGTAAATTAATATGAATTAATGTGATTGAATGTTAATATCACTGAAAACAAGCAAATGCATGTGTATTTTAATATGTTTCAACTGTAAAAAAATAAATTGATGTGCATATAGTGTGAATAAACGTTAATATCACTGAAAACAAGGAAAAGCATGTGTATTTTACTTAGTTTCAGCCGTAAAAACGTAATTTCGTGTGTAAGTAGTGTGAATAAATGTTAATATCACTGAAAACAAGCAAATGCATTTGTATTTTACTTAGTTTCAGCTGTAAAAAGACGGCTTCATTTGCAATTGAGGTTAATAAAAGTTAAGATCACTGAAAACAAGCAAATGCATGTGTAATTTACTTAGTTTCAACTGTAAAAACGTAACTTAATGTGCAGTTAATGTGAATGAATGTGAATGTCACTGAAAACAAGGAAATGCATGTGTATTTTACTTAGTTTGAGCTGTAAAACAGTAAATTGATCTGTACTTAGTGTGAAGGAATGTTAATATCACTGCAAACATGCCGATGCATGTGTATTTTACTTCGTTTCAGCTGTAATAGCGTGGCTTCATTTGTAATTAAGGTTAATGAAAGTTAGTATCACTGAAAGCAAGCAAATGCATGTGTAATTTACCTAGATTCAATTGTAAAAACGTAAATTCATGTGTACTTAGTGTGAATGAATGCTAATGTCACTGACAACAAGCAAATGCATGTGTATTTTAATTAGTTTCATCTGTAATAACATGGATTCGTGTGCAATTAGTGTGCAGTATTGCTAACACTGAAAACAAGCAAATGCGTGTGTATTTTACTTAGTTTTAGCTGTAATAACGTGGATTCATGTGCAAATAGTGTGCAGTAATGTTAATATCACTGAAAAGAAGCAAATGTATGTGTATTTTACTTACTTTCAGCTGTAATAACGTGGATTCATGTGCAATTAGTGTGCAGTATTGTTAATACTGAAAACAAGCAAATGCGTGTGTATTTTACTTAGTTTTAGCTGTAATAACGTGCATTCAAGTGCAATTAGTGTGCAGTAATGTTAATATCACTAAAAACAAGCAAATGCATGTGTATTTTGCTTAGTTTCAACTATGAAAACGTAAATTAATATGCAATTAATGTGATTGAATGTTAATATCACTGAAAACAAGCAAATGCATGTGTATTTTAATTAGTTTCAACTGTAAAAAAGTAAATTGATGTGCATATAGTGTGAATAAACGTTAATATCACTGAAAACAAGGAAAAGCATGTGTATTTTACTTAGTTTCAGACGTAAAAAGGTAATTTCATGTGTAAGTAGTGTGCAGTAATGTTAATATCACTGAAAACAAGCAAATGTAGGTTTATTTTACTTAGTTTCAGCTGTAATAACGTGGATTCATGTGCAATTAGTGTGCAGTATTGTTAATACTGAAAACAAGCAAATGCGTGTGTATTTTACTTAGTTTTAGCTTTAATAACGTGCATTCAAGTGCAATTAGTGTGCAGTAATGTTAATATCACTGAAAACAAGCAAGTGCATGTGTATTTTAATTAGTTTCAACTGTAAAAAAGTAAATTGATGTGCATATAGTGTGAATAAACGTTAATATCACTGAAAACAAGCAATCGCATGTGTATTTTACTTACTTTCAAATGTAATAACGTGGATTCATGTGCAATTAGTGTGCAGTAATGTTAATATCACTAAAAACAAGCAATGCATGTGTATTTTGTTTAGTTTCAACTGTGAAAACATAAATTAATATGAATTAATGTGATTGAATGTGAATGTCACTGAAACAAGGAAATGCATGTGTATTTTGCTTAGTTTGAACTGTAAAACAGTAAATTGATCTGTACTTAGTGTGAAGGAATGTTAATATCACTGCAAACAAGCCGATGCATGTGTATTTTACTTCGTTTCAGCTGTAATAACGTGGCTTCATTTGCAATTAAGGTTAATGAAAGTTAGTATCACTGAAAGCAAGCAAATGCATGTGTAATTTACCTAGATTCAATTGTAAAAACGTAAATTCATGTGTACTTAGTGTGAATGAATGCTAATGTCACTGACAACAAGCAAATGCATGTGTATTTTACTTAGTTTCATCTGTAATAACATGGATTCGTGTGCAATTAGTGTGCAGTATTGCTAATACTGAAAACAAGCAAATGCATGTGTATTTTACTTAGTTTTAGCTGTAATAACGTGCATTCAAGTGCAATTAGTGTGCAGTAATGTTAATTTCATTAAAACAAGCAAATGCATGTGTATTTTGCTTAGTTTCAACTGTGAAAACATATATTAATATGAATTAATGTGATTGAATATTAATATCACTGAAAACAAGCAAATGCATGTGTATTTTAATTAGTTTCAACTGTAAAAAGTAAATTGATGTGCATATAGTGTGAATAAACGTTAATATCACTGAAAACAAGGAAAAGCGTGTGTATTTTACTTAGTTTCAGCTGTAATAACGTGGATTCATGTGCAAATAGTGTGCAGTAATGTTAATACCACTGAAAACAAGCAAATGTATGTGTATTTTACTTAGTTTCAGCTGTAATAACATGGATTCATGTGCAATTAGTGTGCAGTATTGTTACTACTGAAAACAAGCAAATGCGTGTGTATTTTACTTAGTTTTAGCTGTAATAACGTGCATTCAAGTGCAATTAGTGTGCAGTAATGTTAATATCACTAAAACAAGCAAATGCATGTGTATTTTGCTTAGTTTCAACTGTGAAAACGTAAATTAATATGAATTAATGTGATTGAATGTTAATATCACTGAAAACAAGCAAATGCATGTGTATTTTAATTAGTTTCAACTGTAAAAAAGTAAATTGATGTGCATATAGTGTGAATAAACGTTAATATCACTGAAAACAAGGAAAAGCATTTTTGTTTTACTTAGTTTCAGCCGTAAAAACGTAATTTCATGTGTAAGTAGTGTGAATAAATGTTAATATCACTGAAAACAAGCAAATGCATTTGTAATTTACCTAGATTCAATTGTAAAAACGTAAATTCATGTGTACTTAGTGTGAATGAATGCTAATGTCACTGACAACAAGCAAATGCATGTGTATTTTACTTAATTTCAGCTGTAATAACGTGGATACATTTGCAATTAGTGTGCAGTGAAATTAATATCACCGAAGACTAGCAAATACATATGTATTTTACTTACTTTCATATGTAATAACGTGGATTCATGTGCAAATAGTGTGCAGTAATGTTAATACCACTGAAAACAAGCCAATGTATGTGTATTTTACTTAGTTTCAGCTGGAATAACATGGATTCATGTGCAATTAGTGTGCAGTATTGTTAATACTGAAAACAAGCAAATGCGTGTGTATTTTACTTAGTTTTAGCTGTAATAACGTGCATTCAAGTGCAATTAGTGTGCAGTAATGTTAATATCACTAAAAAAAAGAAAATGCATGTGTATTTTGCTTAGTTTCAACTGTGAAAACGTAAATTAATATGAATTAATGTGATTGAATGTTAATATCACTGAAAACAAGCAAATGCATGTGTATTTTAATATGTTTCAACTGTAAAAAAATAAATGATGTGCATATAGTGTGAATAAACGTTAATATCACTGAAAACAAGGAAAAGCATGTGTATTTTACTTAGTTTCAGCCGTAAAAACGTAATTTCGTGTGTAAGTAGTGTGAATAAATGTTAATATCACTGAAAACAAGCAAATGCATTTGTATTTTACTTAGTTTCAGCTGTAAAAAGACGGCTTCACTTGCAATTGAGGTTAATAAAGTAAGATCATGAAAACAGCAAATGCATGTGTAATTTACTTGTTTCAACTGTAAAACGTAACTTAATGGCGTTAATGTGAATGAATGTGATGTCACTGAAACAGGAAATGCATGTGTATTTACTTAGTTGAACTGTAAAACAGTAAATTGATCTGTACTTGTGAAGGAATGTTAATATCACTGCAAACAAGCCGATGCATGTGTATTTTACTTCGTTTCAGCTGTAATAACGTGGCTTATTTGTAATTAAGGTTAATGAAGTTAGTATCACTGAAGCAAGCAAATGCATGTGTAATTTACTTAGATTCATGTAAAACGTAAATTCATGTGTATGTAGTGTGCAATGAATGCTTAATTGTCACTGGAAAACAAGCAAATGCATGTGTATTTTAATTAGTTAATTGTAATAACATGGATTCGTGTGCAATTAGTTGTGCATATTGCTAACACTATGAAAACAAGCAAGATGCGTGGTTATTTTACTTAGTTTTAGCTGTAATAACGTGCATTCAAGTGCAAATTAGTGTGCAGTAATTTAATATCATAAAAAACAAGCAAATGCATGTGTATTTTGCTTAGTTTCAACTGTGAAAACGTAATTATATAATTAATGTGATTGAATATTAATATCACTGAAAACAAGCAAATGCATGGTATTTTAATTAGTTTCAACTGTAAAAAAGTAAATTGATGTGCATTAGTGTGAATAAACGTTAATATCACTGAAAACAAGGAAAGCATGTGTATTTTACTTGTTTCAGCTGTAATAACGTGGATTCATGTGCAATAGTGTGCAGTAATGTTAACACTGAAAACAAGCAATGTATGTGTATTTTACTTAGTTTCAGCTGTAATAATGGATTCATGTGCAATTAGTGTGCAGTAATTGTTGTAAATACTAAAACAAGCAAATGCATGGTGTATATTTGCTTAGTTTCAACTTGAAAACGTGTATTAATATGAATTAATGTGATTGAATATTAATATCACTGAAAACAAGCAAATGCATGTGTATTTTAATTAGTTTCAACTGTAAAAACGTAAATTATGTGCATTATAGTGTGAATGTTAATATCACTGAAAACAAGCAAATGCATGTGTATTTTATTAGTTTCAACTGTAAAAGTAAATTGATGTGCATATAGTGTGAATAATGTTAATATCACTGAAAACAAGGCAAAGCATGTGTATTTTTTAGTTTCAACGTAAAACATAATTAATATGAATTAATGTGAGTGAATGTTAATATCACTGAAAACAAGCAAATGCATGTTATTTTACTTAGTTTCACTGTAAAACGTAAATTGATCTGTGCTTAGTGTGAAGTATGTTATATACTGAAAACAAGCAAATGCATGTGTATTTTACTTCGTTTTAGCTTAATAACGTGCTTCAAGTGCAATTAGTTTGAAAGTTATATCACTAAACAAGCAAATGCATGTGTATTTTAATTATCAACTGTAAAAAAGTAAATTGATGTACTTAGTGTGAATAAACTAATATCACTGAAACAAGCAATCGCATGTGTATTTTACTTACTTTCAAATGTAATAACGTGGATTCATGTGCAATTAGTGTGCAGTAATGTTAATACTAAAAACAAGCAAATGCATGTGTATTTTTTTAGTTTACTGTAAAACGTAAATTAATGAATTAATGTGTGAATGTAATGTCACTGAAAACAAGGAAATGCATGTGTATTTTGCTTAGTTTGAACTGTAAAACAGTAAATATGTACTTAGTGTGAAGGAATTAATATCACTGAAACAAGCGATGCATGTGTATTTTACTTCGTTTCAGCTGTAAAAGTAATTCATTGCAATTAAGTTAATGAAAGTTAGTATCACTGAAAGCAAGCAAATGCATGTGTAATTTACTAGATTCAACTGTAAAACGTAAATTCATGTGCTATTAGTGTGCATGAATGCTAATGTCACTGAAACAAGCAAATGCATGTGTATTTTACTTAGTTTCAGCTGTAATACATGGATTCATGTGCAATTAGTGTGCAGTATGCTAATACTGAAAACAAGCAATGCATGTGTATTTTACTTAGTTTTAGCTGTAATAACGTGCATTCAAGTGCAATTAGTGTGCAGTAATGTTAATTTCATTAAAAACAAGCAAATGCATGTGTATTTTGCTTAGTTTCAACTGTGAAAACATATATTATATGAATTAATGTGATTGAATATTAATATCACTGAAAACAAGCAATGCATGTGTATTTTAATTAGTTTCAACTGTAAAAAGTAATTGATGTGCATATAGTGTGAATAAACGTTAATATCACTGAAACAAGGAAAAGCGTGTGTATTTTACTTAGTTTCAGCTGTAATAACGTGGATTCATGTGCAAATAGTGTGCAGTAATGTTAATACCACTGAAAACAAGCAAATGTATGTGTATTTTACTTAGTTTCAGCTGTAATAACATGGATTCATGTGCATTAGTGTGCAGTATTGTTACTACTGAAACAAGCAAATGCGTGTGTATTTTACTTAGTTTTAGCTGTAATAACGTGCATTCAAGTGCAATTAGTGTGCAGTAATGTTAATATCACTAAAAACAAGCAAATGCATGTGTATTTTGCTTTGTTTCAACTGTGAAAACGTAAATTAATATGAATTAATGTGATTGAATGTTAATATCACTGAAACAAGCAAATGCATGTGTATTTTAATTAGTTTCAACTGTAAAAAAGTAAATTGATGTGCATATAGTGTGAATAAACGTTAATATCACTGAAAACAAGGAAAAGCATTTTTGTTTTACTTAGTTTCAGCCGTAAAAACGTAATTTCATGTGTAAGTAGTGTGAATAAATGTTAATATCACTGAAAACAAGCAAATGCATTTGTAATTTACCTAGATTCAATTGTAAAAACGTAAATTCATGTGTACTTAGTGTGAATGAATGCTAATGTCACTGACAACAAGCAAATGCATGTGTATTTTACTTAATTTCAGCTGTAATAACGTGGATACATTTGCAATTAGTGTGCAGTGAAATTAATATCACGAAGACTAGCAAATACATATGTATTTTACTTACTTTCATATGTAATAACGTGGATTCATGTGCAAATAGTGTGCAGTAATGTTAATACCACTGAAAACAAGCCAATGTATGTGTATTTTACTTAGTTTCAGCTGGAATAACATGGATTCATGTGCAATTAGTGTGCAGTATTGTTAATACTGAAAACAAGCAAATGCGTGTGTATTTTACTTAGTTTTAGCTGTAATAACGTGCATTCAAGTGCAATTAGTGTGCAGTAATGTTAATATCACTAAAAAAAAGAAAATGCATGTGTATTTTGCTTAGTTTCAACTGTGAAAACGTAAATTAATATGAATTAATGTGATTGAATGTTAAAATCACTGAAAACAAGCAAATGCATGTGTATTTAATATGTTTCAACTGTAAAAAATAAATTGATGTGCATATAGTGTGAATAAACGTTAATATCACTGAAAACAAGGAAAAGCATGTGTATTTTACTTAGTTTCAGCCGTAAAACGTAATTTCGTGTGTAAGTAGTGTGAATAAATGTTAATATCACTGAAAACAAGCAAATGCATTTGTATTTTACTTAGTTTCAGCTGTAAAAAGACGGCTTCATTTGCAATTGAGGTTAATAAAAGTTAAGATCACTGAAAACAAGCAAATGCATGTGTAATTTACTTAGTTTCAACTGTAAAAACGTAACTTAATGTGCAGTTAATGTGAATGAATGTGAATGTCACTGAAAACAAGGAAATGCATGTGTATTTTACTTAGTTTGAGCTGTAAAACAGTAAATTCATCTGTACTTAGTGTGAAGGAATGTTAATATCACTGCAAACATGCCGATGCATGTGTATTTTACTTCGTTTCAGCTGTAATAACGTGGCTTCATTTGTAATTAAGGTTAATGAAAGTTAGTATCACTGAAAGCAAGCAAATGCATGTGTAATTTACCTAGATTCAATTGTAAAAACGTAAATTCATGTGTACTTAGTGTGAATGAATGCTAATGTCACTGACAACAAGCAAATGCATGTGTATTTTAATTAGTTTCATCTGTAATAACATGGATTCGTGTGCAATTAGTGTGCAGTATTGCTAACACTGAAAACAAGCAAATGCGTGTGTATTTTACTTAGTTTTAGCTGTAATAACGTGGATTCATGTGCAAATAGTGTGCAGTAATGTTAATATCACTGAAAAGAAGCAAATGTATGTGTATTTTACTTACTTTCAGCTGTAATAACGTGGATTCATGTGCAATTAGTGTGCAGTATTGTTAATACTGAAAACAAGCAAATGCGTGTGTATTTTACTTAGTTTTAGCTGTAATAACGTGCATTCAAGTGCAATTAGTGTGCAGTAATGTTAATATCACTAAAAACAAGCAAATGCATGTGTATTTTGCTTAGTTTCAACTATGAAAACGTAAATTAATATGCAATTAATGTGATTGAATGTTAATATCACTGAAAACAAGCAAATGCATGTGTATTTTAATTAGTTTCAACTGTAAAAAAGTAAATTGATGTGCATATAGTGTGAATAAACGTTAATATCACTGAAAACAAGGAAAAGCATGTGTATTTTACTTAGTTTCAGACGTAAAAAGGTAATTTCATGTGTAAGTAGTGTGCAGTAATGTTAATATCACTGAAAACAAGCAAATGTAGGTTTATTTTACTTAGTTTCAGCTGTAATAACGTGGATTCATGTGCAATTAGTGTGCAGTATTGTTAATACTGAAAACAAGCAAATGCGTGTGTATTTTACTTAGTTTTAGCTTTAATAACGTGCATTCAAGTGCAATTAGTGTGCAGTAATGTTAATATCACTGAAAACAAGCAAGTGCATGTGTATTTTAATTAGTTTCAACTGTAAAAAAGTAAATTGATGTGCATATAGTGTGAATAAACGTTAATATCACTGAAAACAAGCAATCGCATGTGTATTTTACTTACTTTCAAATGTAATAACGTGGATTCATGTGCAATTAGTGTGCAGTAATGTTAATATCACTAAAACAAGCAAATGCATGTGTATTTTGTTTAGTTTCAACTGTGAAAACATAAATTAATATGAATTAATGTGATTGAATGTGAATGTCACTGAAAACAAGGAAATGCATGTGTATTTTGCTTAGTTTGAACTGTAAAACAGTAAATTGATCTGTACTTAGTGTGAAGGAATGTTAATATCACTGCAAACAAGCCGATGCATGTGTATTTTACTTCGTTTCAGCTGTAATAACGTGGCTTCATTTGCAATTAAGGTTAATGAAAGTTAGTATCACTGAAAGCAAGCAAATGCATGTGTAATTTACCTAGATTCAATTGTAAAAACGTAAATTCATGTGTACTTAGTGTGAATGAATGCTAATGTCACTGACAACAAGCAAATGCATGTGTATTTTACTTAGTTTCATCTGTAATAACATGGATTCGTGTGCAATTAGTGTGCAGTATTGCTAATACTGAAAACAAGCAAATGCATGTGTATTTTACTTAGTTTTAGCTGTAATAACGTGCATTCAAGTGCAATTAGTGTGCAGTAATGTTAATTTCATTAAAAACAAGCAAATGCATGTGTATTTTGCTTAGTTTCAACTGTGAAAACATATATTAATATGAATTAATGTGATTGAATATTAATATCATGAAAACAAGCAAATGCATGTGTATTTTAATTAGTTTCAACTGTAAAAAAGTAAATTGATGTGCATATAGTGTGAATAAACGTTAATATCACTGAAAACAAGGAAAAGCGTGTGTATTTTACTTAGTTTCAGCTGTAATAACGTGGATTCATGTGCAAATAGTGTGCAGTAATGTTAATACCACTGAAAACAAGCAAATGTATGTGTATTTTACTTAGTTTCAGCTGTAATAACATGGATTCATGTGCAATTAGTGTGCAGTATTGTTACTACTGAAAACAAGCAAATGCGTGTGTATTTTACTTAGTTTTAGCTGTAATAACGTGCATTCAAGTGCAATTAGTGTGCAGTAATGTTAATATCACTAAAAACAAGCAAATGCATGTGTATTTTGCTTAGTTTCAACTGTGAAAACGTAAATTAATATGAATTAATGTGATTGAATGTTAATATCACTGAAAACAAGCAAATGCATGTGTATTTTAATTAGTTTCAACTGTAAAAAAGTAAATTGATGTGCATATAGTGTGAATAAACGTTAATATCACTGAAAACAAGGAAAAGCATTTTTGTTTTACTTAGTTTCAGCCGTAAAAACGTAATTTCATGTGTAAGTAGTGTGAATAAATGTTAATATCACTGAAAACAAGCAAATGCATTTGTAATTTACCTAGATTCAATTGTAAAAACGTAAATTCATGTGTACTTAGTGTGAATGAATGCTAATGTCACTGACAACAAGCAAATGCATGTGTATTTTACTTAATTTCAGCTGTAATAACGTGGATACATTTGCAATTAGTGTGCAGTGAAATTAATATCACCGAAGACTAGCAAATACATATGTATTTTACTTACTTTCATATGTAATAACGTGGATTCATGTGCAAATAGTGTGCAGTAATGTTAATACCACTGAAAACAAGCCAATGTATGTGTATTTTACTTAGTTTCAGCTGGAATAACATGGATTCATGTGCAATTAGTGTGCAGTATTGTTAATACTGAAAACAAGCAAATGCGTGTGTATTTTACTTAGTTTTAGCTGTAATAACGTGCATTCAAGTGCAATTAGTGTGCAGTAATGTTAATATCACTAAAAAAAAGAAAATGCATGTGTATTTTGCTTAGTTTCAACTGTGAAAACGTAAATTAATATGAATTAATGTGATTGAATGTTAATATCACTGAAAACAAGCAAATGCATGTGTATTTTAATATGTTTCAACTGTAAAAAAATAAATTGATGTGCATATAGTGTGAATAAACGTTAATATCACTGAAAACAAGGAAAAGCATGTGTATTTTACTTAGTTTCAGCCGTAAAAACGTAATTTCGTGTGTAAGTAGTGTGAATAAATGTTAATATCACTGAAAACAAGCAAATGCATTTGTATTTTACTTAGTTTCAGCTGTAAAAAGACGGCTTCATTTGCAATTGAGGTTAATAAAAGTTAAGATCACTGAAAACAAGCAAATGCATGTGTAATTTACTTAGTTTCAACTGTAAAAACGTAACTTAATGTGCAGTTAATGTGAATGAATGTGAATGTCACTGAAAACAAGGAAATGCATGTGTATTTTACTTAGTTTGAACTGTAAAACAGTAAATTGATCTGTACTTAGTGTGAAGGAATGTTAATATCACTGCAAACAAGCCGATGCATGTGTATTTTACTTCGTTTCAGCTGTAATAACGTGGCTTCATTTGTAATTAAGGTTAATGAAAGTTAGTATCACTGAAAGCAAGCAAATGCATGTGTAATTTACCTAGATTCAATTGTAAAAACGTAAATTCATGTGTACTTAGTGTGAATGAATGCTAATGTCACTGACAACAAGCAAATGCATGTGTATTTTAATTAGTTTCATCTGTAATAACATGGATTCGTGTGCAATTAGTGTGCAGTATTGCTAACACTGAAAACAAGCAAATGCGTGTGTATTTTACTTAGTTTTAGCTGTAATAACGTGCATTCAAGTGCAATTAGTGTGCAGTAATGTTAATATCACTAAAAACAAGCAAATGCATGTGTATTTTGCTTAGTTTCAACTGTGAAAACGTATATTAATATGAATTAATGTGATTGAATATTAATATCACTGAAAACAAGCAAATGCATGTGTATTTTAATTAGTTTCAACTGTAAAAAAGTAAATTGATGTGCAAATAGTGTGAATAAACGTTAATATCACTGAAAACAAGGAAAAGCATGTGTATTTTACTTCGTTTCAGCTGTAATAACGTGGATTCATGTGCAAATAGTGTGCAGTAATGTTAATACCACTGAAAACAAGCAAATGTATGTGTATTTTACTTAGTTTCAGCTGTAATAACATGGATTCATGTGCAATTAGTGTGCAGTATTGTTAATACTGAAAACAAGCAAATGCATGTGTATTTTGCTTAGTTTCAACTATGAAAACGTATATTAATATGAATTAATGTGATTGAATATTAATATCACTAAAAACAAGCAAATGCATGTGTATTTTGCTTAGTTTCAACTGTGAAAACGTATATTAATATGAATTAATGTGATTGAATATTAATATCACTGAAAACAAGCAAATGCATGTGTATTTTAATTAGTTTCAACTGTAAAAAAGTAAATTGATGTGCATTTAGTGTGAATAAACGTTAATATCACTGAAAACAAGGAAAAGCATGTGTATTTTACTTAGTTTCAGACGTAAAAACGTAATTTCATGTGTAAGTAGTGTGCAGTAATGTTAATATCACTGAAAACAAGCAAATGTATGTTTATTTTACTTAGTTTCAGCTGTAATAACGTGGATTCATGTGCAATTAGTGTGCAGTATTGTTAATACTGAAAACAAGCAAATGCGTGTGTATTTTACTTAGTTTTAGCTTTAATAACGTGCATTCAAGGGCAATTAGTGTGCAGTAATGTTAATATCACTGAAAACAAGCAAGTGCATGTGTATTTTAATTAGTTTCAACTGTAAAAAAGTAAATTGATGTGCATATAGCGTGAATAAACGTTAATATCACTGAAAACAAGCCGATGCATGTGTATTTTACTTCGTTTCAGCTGTAATAACTTGGCTTCATTTGCAATTAAGGTTAATGAAAGTTAGTATCACTGAAAGCAAGCAAATGCATGTGTAATTTACCTAGATTCAATTGTAAAAACGTAAATTCATGTGTACTTAGTGTGAATGAATGCTAATGTCACTGACAACAAGCAAATGCATGTGTATTTTACTTAGTTTCATCTGTAATAACATGGATTCGTGTGCAATTAGTGTGCAGTATTGCTAATACTGAAAACAAGCAAATGCGTGTGTATTTTACTTAGTTTTAGCTGTAATTACGTGCATTCAAGTGCAATTAGTGTGCAGTAATGTTAATATCATTAAAAACAAGCAAATGCATGTGTATTTTGCTTAGTTTCAACTGTGAAAACATATATTAATATGAATTAATGTGATTGAATATTAATATCACTGAAAACAAGCAAATGCATGTGTATTTTAATTAGTTTCAACTGTAAAAAAGTAAATTGATGTGCATATAGTGTGAATAAACGTTAATATCACTGAAAACAAGGAAAAGCATGTGTATTTTACTTAGTTTCAGCTGTAATAACGTGGATTCATGTGCAAATAGTGTGCAGTAATGTTAATACCACTGAAAACAAGCAAATGTATGTGTATTTTACTTAGTTTCAGCTGTAATAACATGGATTCATGTGCAATTAGTGTGCAGTATTGTTACTACTGAAAACAAGCAAGTGCGTGTGTATTTTACTTAGTTTTAGCTGTAATAACGTGCATTCAAGTGCAATTAGTGTGCAGTAATGTTAATATCACTAAAAACAAGCAAATGCATGTGTATTTTGCTTAGTTTCAACTGTGAAAACGTAAATTAATATGAATTCATGTGATTGAATGTTAATATCACTGAAAACAAGCAAATGCATGTGTATTTTAATTAGTTTCAACTGTAAAAAAGTAAATTCATGTGCATATAGTGTGAATAAACGTTAATATCACTGAAAACAAGGAAAAGCATTTTTGTTTTACTTAGTTTCAGCCGTAAAAACGTAATTTCATGTGTAAGTAGTGTGAATAAATGTTAATATCACTGAAAACAAGCAAATGCATTTGTATTTTACTTACTTTCAGCTGTAAAAATACGGCTTCATTTGCAATTAAGGTTAATGAAAGTTAAGATCACTGAAAACAAGCAAAGGCATGTGTAATTTACTTAGTTTCAACTGTAAAACGTAACTTAATGTGCAGTTAATGTGAATGAATGTGAATGTCACTGAAAACAAGGAAATGCATGTGAATTTTACTTAGTTTCAACTGTAAAACAGTAAATTGATCTGTACTTAGTGTGAAGGAATGTTAATATCACTGCAAACAAGCCAATGCATGTGTATTTTACTTCGTTTCAGCTGTAATAACGTGGCTTCATGTGAAATTAGTGTGAATGAATCTTAATATCACTGAAAGCAAGCAAATGCATGTGTAATTTACCCAGATTCAATTGTAAAAACGTAAATTCATGTGTACTTAGTGTGAATGAATGCTAATGTCACTGACAACAAGCAAATGCATGTGTATTTTACTTAATTTCAGCTGTAATAACGTGGATACATTTGCAATTAGTGTGCAGTGAAATTAATATCACCGAAGACTAGCAAATACATATGTATTTTACTTACTTTCATTTGTAATAACGTGGATTCATGTGCAAATAGTGTGCAGTAATGTTAATACCACTGAAAACAAGCCAATGTATGTGTATTTTACTTAGTTTCAGCTGGAATAACATGGATTCATGTGCAATTAGTGTGCAGTATTGTTAATACTGAAAACAAGCAAATGCGTGTGTATTTTACTTAGTTTTAGCTGTAATAACGTGCATTCAAGTGCAATTAGTGTGCAGTAATGTTAATATCACTAAAAACAAGAAAATGCATGTGTATTTTGCTTAGTTTCAACTGTGAAAACGTAAATTAATATGAATTAATGTGATTGAATGTTAATATCACTGAAAACAAGCAAATGCATGTGTATTTTAAAATGTTTCAACTGTAAAAAAATAAATTGATGTGCATATAGTGTGAATAAACGTTAATATCACTGAAAACAAGGAAAAGCATGTGTATTTTACTTAGTTTCAGCCGTAAAAACGTAATTTCATGTGTAAGTAGTGTGAATAAATGTTAATATCACTGAAAACAAGCAAATGCATTTGTATTTTACTTAGTTTCAGCTGTAAAAAGACGGCTTCATTTGCAATTAAGGTTAATGAAAGTAAAGATCACTGAAAACAAGCAAATGCATGTGTAATTTACTTAGTTTCAGCTGTAATAACGTGGATTCATGTGCAATTCGTCTGCGGTAATATTAATATCACGAAAACAAGCAAATGCGTGTGTATTTTACTTACTTTCAAATGTAATAACGTGGATTCATGTGCAATTATTATGCAGTAATGTTAATATCACTGAAAACAAGCCAATGCATGTGTATTTTACTTAGTTTTAGCTGTAATAACATGCATTCAAGTGCAATTAGTGTGCAGTAATGTTAATATCACTAAAAACAAGCAAATGCATGTGTATTTTGCTTAGTTTCAACGATGAAAACGTAAATTAATATGCAATTAATGTGATTGAATGTTAATATCACTGAAAACAAGCAAATGCATGTGTATTTTAATTAGTTTCAACTGTAAAAAAGTAAATTGATGTGCATATAGTGTGAATAAACGTTAATATCACTGAAAACAAGGAAAAGCATGTGTATTTTACTTAGTTTCAGACGTAAAAACGTAATTTCATGTGTAAGTAGTGTGCAGTAATGTTAATATCACTGAAAACAAGCAAATGCATGTGTATTTTGCTTAGTTTCAACTGTGAAAACGTAAATTAATATGAATTAATGTGATTGAATGTTAATATCACTGAAAACAAGCAAATGCATGTGTATTTTAATTAGTTTCAACTGTAAAGAAATAAATTGATGTGCATATAGTGTGAATAAACTTTAATATCACTGAAAACAAGGAAAAGCATGTGTATTTTACTTAGTTTCAGCCGTAAAAACGTAATTTCATGTGTAAGTAGTGTGAATAAATGTTAATATCACTGAAAACAAGCAAATGCATTTGTATTTTACTTAGTTTCAGCTGTAAAAAGACGGCTTCATTTGCAATTAAGGTTAATGAAAGTTAAGATAACTGAAAACAAGCAAATGCATGTGTAATTTACTTAGTTTCAACTGTAAAAACGTAACTTAATGTGCAGTTAATGTGAATGAATGTGAATGTCACTGAAAACAAGGAAATGCATGTGTATTTTACTTAGTTTGAACTGTAAAACAGTAAATTGATCTGTACTTAGTGTGAAGGAATGTTAATATCACTGCAAACAAGCCGATGCATGTGTATTTTACTTCGTTTCAGCTGTAATAATGTGGCCTCATTTGCAATTAAGGTTAATGAAAGTTAGTATCACTGAAAGCAAGCAAATGCATGTGTAATTTACCTAGATTCAATTGTAAAAACGTAAATTCATGTGTACTTAGTGTGAATGAATGCTAATGTCACTGACAACAAGCAAATGCATGGGTATTTTACTTAGTTTCAGCTGTAATAACGTGGATACATTTGCAATTAGTGTGCAGTAAAATTAATATCACCGAAAACTAGCAAATACATATGTATTTTACTTACTTTCGTATGTAATAACGTGGATTCATGTGCATTAGTGTGCAGTAATGTTCATATCACTGAAAACAAGCAAATGCGTGCGTATTTTACTTAGTTTCAACTGTAATATCGTGAATTCATGGGCTATTAGTGTGCATTAATGTTAATATCACTGAAAACAAGCAAATGCATGTGTATTTTACTTAGTTTCAGCTGTAAAAAGACGGCTTCATTTGCAATTAAGGTTAATGAAAGTAAAGATCACTGAAAACAAGCAAATGCATGTGTAATTTACTTAGTTTCAACTGTAAAAACGTAACTTAATGTGCAGTTAATGTGAATGAATGTCAATGTCACTGAAAACAAGGAAATGCATGTGTATTTTACTTAGTTTGAACTGTAAAACAGTAAATTGAGCTGTACTTAGTGTGAAGGAATGTTAATATCACTGCAAACAAGCCGATGCATGTGTATTTTACTTCGTTTCAGCTGTAATAACATGGCTTCATTTGCAATTAAGGTTAATGAAAGTTAGTATCACTGAAAGCAAGCAAATGCATGTGTAATTTACCTAGATTCAATTGTAAAAACGTAAATTCATGTGTACTTAGTTTGAATGAATGCTAATGTCACTGACAACAAGCAAATGCATGTGTATTTTAATTAGTTTCATCTGTAATAACATGGATTCGTGTGCAATTAGTGTGCAGTATTGCTAACACTGAAAACAAGCAAATGCGTGTGTATTTTACTTAGTTTTAGCTGTAATAACGTGCATTCAAGTGCAATTAGTGTGCAGTAATGTTAATATCACTAAAAACAAGCAAATGCATGTGTATTTTGCTTAGTTTCAACTGTGAAAACGTATATTAATATGAATTAATGTGATTGAATATTAATATCACTGAAAACAAGCAAATGCATGTGTATTTTAATTAGTTTCAACTGTAAAAAAGTAAATTGATGTGCATATAGTGTGAATAAACGTTAATATCACTGAAAATAAGGAAAAGCATGTGTATTTTATTTAGTTTCAGCTGTAATAACGTGGATTCATGTGCAAATAGTGTGCAGTAATGTTAATACCACTGAAAACCAGCAAATGTATGTGTATTTTACTTAGTTTCAGCTGTAATAACATGGATTCATGTGCAATTAGTGTGCAGTATTGTTAATACTGAAAACAAGCAAATGCGTGTGTATTTTACATAGTTTTAGCTGTAATAACGTGCATTCAAGTGCAATTAGTGTGCAGTAATGTTAATATCACTAAAAACAAGCAAATGCATGTGTATTTTGCTTAGTTTCAACTGTGAAAACGTAAATTAATATGAATTAATGTGATTGAATGTTAATATCACTGAAAACAAGCAAATGCATGTGTATTTTAATTAGTTTCAACTGTAAAAATGTAAATTGATGTGCATATAGTGTGAATAAACGTTAATATCATTGAAAACAAGCAAAAACATGTGTATTTTACTTAGTTTCAGCCGTAAAAACGTAATTTCATGTGTAAGTAGTGTGAATAAATGTTAATATCACTGAAAACAAGCAAATGCATTTGTATTTTACTTACTTTCAGCTGTAAAAACACGGCTTCATTTGCAATTAAGGTTAATGAAAGTTAAGATCACTGAAAACAAGCAAAGGCATGTGTAATTTACTTAGTTTCAACTGTAAAACGTAACTTAATGTGCAGTTAATGTGAATGAATGTGAATGTCACTGAAAACAAGGAAATGCATGTGTATTTTACTTAGTTTCAACTGTAAAACAGTAAATTGATCTGTACTTAGTGTGAAGGAATGTTAATATCACTGCAAACAAGCCAATGCATGTGTATTTTACTTCGTTTCGGCTGTAATAACGTGGCTTCATGTGAAATTAGTGTGAATGAATCTTAATATCACTGAAAGCAAGCAAATGCATGTGTAATTTACCTAGATTCAATTGTAAAAACGTAAATTCATGTGTACTTAGTGTGAATGAATGCTAATGTCACTGACAACAAGCAAATGCATGTGTATTTTACTTAATTTCAGCTGTAATAACGTGGATACATTTGCAATCAGTGTGCAGTGAAATTAATATCACCGAAGACTAGCAAATACATATGTATTTTACTTACTTTCATATGTAATAACGTGGATTCATGTGCAATAAGTGTGCAGTATTGTTAATATCACTGAAGACAAGCAAATACATGCGTATTTTAATTAGTTTGAGCTGTAATATCGTGGATTCATGTGCAATTAGTGTGCAGTAATGTTAGTATCACTGAAAACAAGTAAATGCATATGTATTTTACTTAGTTTCAACTGTAATAACGTGGATTCATGTGCAATTTGTGGGTGGTAATAGTAATATCACGAAAACAAGCAAATGCATGTGTATTTTACTTAGTTTTAGCTGTAATAACGTGGATTCGTGTGGAATTAGTGTGGGGTATTGTTAATATCACTACAAACAAGCAAATGCATGTGTATTTTACTTCGTTTTAGCTGTAATAACGTGAATTCATGTGTACTTAGTGTGAATGAATGCTAATGTCACTGACAACAAGCAAATGCATGTGTATTTTACTTAATTTCAGCTGTAAAAACGTGGATAAATTTGCAATTAGTGTGCAGTGAAATTAATATCACCGAAGACTAGCAAATACATATGTATTTTACTTACTTTCATATGTATTAACGTGGATTCATGTGCAATAAGTGTGCAGTAATGTTCATATCACTGAAGACAAGCAAATGCATGCGTATTTTAATTAGTTTGAGCTGTAATATCGTGGATTCATGTGCAATTAGTGTGGAGTAATGTTAGTATCACTGAAAACAAGTAAATGCATATGTATTTTACTTAGTTTCAACTGTAATAACGTGGATTCATGTGCAATTTGTGTGCGGTAATAGTAATATCACGAAAACAAGCAAATGCATGTGTATTTTACTTAGTTTTAGCTGTAATAACGTGGATTCGTGTGGAATTAGTGTGGAGTATTGTTAATATCACTAAAAACAAGCAAATGCATGTGTATTTTACTTCGTTTTAGCTGTAATAACGTGAATTCAAGTGCAATTAGTGTGCAGTAATGTTAATATCACTAAAAACAAGCAAATGCATGTGTATTTTACTTAGTTTCACATGTATTAACGTTGATTCATGTGCAATTAATGTGCAGTAATGTTAATATCACTGAAAACTAGCTAATGCATTTGTATTTTACTTAATTTCATATGTATTAACGTTGATTCATGTGCAATTAGTGTGCAGTAATGTTATTATCACTGAAAACAAGCAAATGTATGTGTATTTTACTTAGTTTGAGCTGTAATAACGTGGATTAATGTGCAATTAGTTTACAGTATTGTTAATACTGAAAACAAACAAATGCATGTGTATTTTACTTAGTTTTAGCTGTAATAACGTGAATTCAAGTGCAATTAGGGTGCAGTAATATTAATATCACTAAAAACAAGCAAATGCATGTATATTTTGCTTAGTTTCAACTGTGAAAACGTAAATTAATATGCAATTAAAGTGATTGAATGTTAATATCACTGCAAACAAGCAAATGCATTTGTATTTTACTTAGTTTCAGCTGTAAAAACACGGCTTCATTTGGAATTAAGGTTAATGAAAGTTAAGATCACTGAAAACAAGCAAATGCATATGTAATTTACTTAGTTTCAACTGTCAAAGAGTAAATTGATGTGTACTTAGTGTGAAGGAATGTTAATATCACTGAAGACAAGCCAATGCATGTGTCTTTTACTTCTTTTCAACTGTAATAACGTGGCTTGATGTGCAATAAGTGTGAATGAATCTTAATATCACTAAAAGCAAGCAAATGCATATGTAAATTTACCTAGATTCAATTGTAAAAACGTAAATTCATGTGTACTTAGTGTGAATGAATGCTAATGTGACTGACAACAAGCAAATGCATGTGTATTTTACTTAGTTTCATCTGTAATAACGTGGATTCGTGTGCAATTAGTGTGCAGTAATGTTAATATCACTGAAAACAAGCAAATGCATGTGTATTTTACTTAGTTTCAGCTGTAATAACGTGGATCCATTTGCAATTAGTGTGCAGTAAAATTAATATCACTGAAAACTAGCAAATGCATGTGTATTTTACTTACTTTCATATGTAATAACGTGGATTCATGTGCAATTGGTGTGCAGTAATGTTCATATCACTGAAAACAAGCAAATGCTTGTGTATTTCAATTAGTTTAAGCTGTAATAACGTGGATTCATGTGCAATTAGTGTGCAGTAATGTTAGTATCACTGAAAACAAGTAAATGCATATGTATTTTACTTATTTTCAACTGTAATAACGTGGATTCATGTGCAATTCGTCTGCGGTAATATTAATATCACGAAAACAAGCAAATGCGTGTGTATTTTACTTACTTTCAAATGTAATAACGTGGATTCATGCGCAATTATTGTGCAGTAATGTTAATATCACTGAAAACAAGCAAATGCATGTGTATTTTACGTAGTTTCAGCTGTAATAACGTGGATTCATGTGCAAATAGTGTGCAGTAATGTTCATATCACTGAAAACAAGCAAATGCTTGTGTATTTCAATTAGTTTAAGCTGTAATAACGTGGATTCATGTGCAATTAGTGTGCAGTAATGTTAGTATCACTGAAAACAAGTAAATGCATATGTATTCTACTTATTTTCAACTGTAATAATGTGGATTCATGTGCAATTCGTCTGCGGTAATATTAATATCACGAAAACAAGCAAATGCGTGTGTATTTTACTTACTTTCAAATGTAATAACGTGGATTCATGTGCAATTATTGTGCAGTAATGTTAATATCACTGAAAACAAGCAACTGCATGTGTATTTTACGTAGTTTCAGCTGTAATAACGTGGATTCATGTGCAAATAGTGTGCAGTAATGTTAATATCACTGAAAAGAAGCAAATGTATGTGTATTTTACTTAGTTTCAGCTGTAATAACGTGGATTCATGTGCAATTAGTGTGCAGTATTGTTAATACTGAAAACAAGCAAATGCGTGTGTATTTTACTTAGTTTTAGCTGTAATAACATGCATTCAAGTGCAATTAGTGTGCAGTAATGTTAATATCACTAAAACAAGCAAATGCATGTGTATTTTGCTTAGTTTCAACTATGAAAACGTAAATTAATATGCAATTAATGTGATTGAATGTTAATATCACTGAAAACAAGCAAATGCATGTGTATTTTAATTAGTTTCAACTGTAAAAAAGTAAATTGATGTGCATATAGTGTGAATAAACGTTAATATCACTGAAAACAAGGAAAGCATGTGTATTTTACTTAGTTTCAGACGTAAAACGTAATTTCATGTGTAAGTAGTGTGCAGTAATGTTAATATCACTGAAAACAAGCAAATGCATGTGTATTTTGCTTAGTTTCAACTGTGAAAACGTAAATTAATATGAATTAATGTGATTGAATGTTAATATCACTGAAAACAAGCAAATGCATGTGTATTTTACGTAGTTTCAGTTGTAATAACGTGGATTCATGTGCAAATAGTGTGCAGTAATGTTCATATCACTGAAACAAGCAATGCTTGTGTATTTCAATTAGTTTAAGCTGTAATAACGTGGATTCATGTGCAATTAGTGTGCAGTAATGTTAGTATCACTGAAACAAGTAAATCCATATGTATTTTACTTATTTTCAACTGTAATAACGTGGATTCATGTGCAATTCGTCTGCGGTAATATTAATATCACGAAAACAAGCAAATGCGTGTGTATTTTACTTACTTTCAATGTAATAACGTGGATTCATGTGCAATTATTATGCAGTATGTTAATATCACTGAAAACAAGCCAATGCATGTGTATTTTACTTAGTTTTAGCTGTAATAACATGCATTCAAGTGCAATTAGTGTGCAGTAATGTTAATATCACTAAAAACAAGCAAATGCATGTGTATTTTGCTTAGTTTCAACGATGAAAACGTAAATTAATATGCAATTAATGTGATTGAATGTTAATATCACTGAAAACAAGCAAATGCATGTGTATTTTAATTAGTTTCAACTGTAAAAAAGTAAATTGATGTGCATATAGTGTGAATAAACGTTAATATCACTGAAAACAAGGAAAAGCATGTGTATTTTACTTAGTTTCAGACGTAAAAACGTATTTCATGTGTAAGTAGTGTGCAGTAATGTTAATATCACTGAAAACAAGCAAATGCATGTGTATTTTGCTTAGTTTCAACTGTGAAACGTAAATTAATATGAATTAATGTGATTGAATGTTAATAT
>RQOL01000423.1:0-97703 GCA_013076295.1 Sanderia malayensis | reverse complement strand
AAATTACACATGCATTTCTTGTTTCAGTAAATTAAATCACTGCACACTAATTGCACATGAATCCACGTTATTACAACTGAAACTAAGTAAATTACACATGCAATTGTTTTTAGTATATTAACATACTGCACACTAATTGACATGAATCCACGTTATTACACTGAACTAAGAAATACACATGCATTTGTTTTCAGTGATATTAACATTACTGCACACTAATTGCACATGAATCCACGTTATTACAGCTGAAACTAAGTAAATTACACATGCATTTGCTGTTTTCAGTGATATTAACATTACTGCACACTAATTGCACATAATCACTTATAAGCTGAACTAATAAATACAATGCATTTGCTTGTTTTCAGTGATATTAACATTACTGCACACTAATTGCACATGAATCCACGTTATTACAACTGAAATTAAGTAAATTACACATGCAATTGGTTGTTTTCGGTGATATTAACATTACTGCACACTAGTTGCACATGAATGAAGGTTATTACAGCTGAAACTAAGTAAATTACACATGCATTTGCTTGTTTTCAGTGATATTAACATTACTGCACACTAATTGCACATGAATCCAGGTTATTACAGCTGAAACTAAGTAAATTACACATGCATTTGCTTGTTTTCAGTGATATTAACATTACTGCACACTAATTGCACATGAATCCAGGTTATTACAGCTGAAACTAAGTAAATTACACATGCATTTGCTTGTTTTCAGTGATATTAACATTACTGCACACTAATTGCACATGAATCCACGTTATTACAACTGAAACTAAGCAAAATACACATGCATTTGTTTGTTTTCAGTGATATTAACATTACTGCACACTAATTGCACATGAATCCACGTTATTACAGCTGAAACTAGGTGTAAATTACACATGCATTTGCTTGTTTTCAGCGATATTAACAATACTGCACACTAATTGCACATGAATCCACGTTATTACAGCTGAAACTAAGTGTAAATTACACATGCATTTGCTTGTTTTCAGTGATATTAACAATACTGCACACTAATTGCACATGAATCAACGTTATTACAGCTGAAACTAAGCAAATTACACATGCATTTGCTTGTTTTCAGTGATATTAACATTACTGCACACTAATTGCACATGAATCTACGTTATTAAGCTGCAACTAAGTACATTACAAATGCATTTGTTGTTTTCAGTGATATTCACATTACTGCACACTAATTGCACATGAATCCACGTTATTACAGCTGAAACTAAGTAAATTACACATGCATTGCTTGTTTTCAGTGATATTAACATTACTGCACACTAATTGCACATGAATCCACGTTATTACAACTGAAACTAAGTAAAATACACATGGATTTGTTTGTTTTCAGTGATATTAACATTACTGCACACTAATTGCACATGAACCCACGTTATTACAGCTGAAACTAGTTAAATTAGACATGCATTTGCTTGTTTTCAATGATATTAACAATACTGCACACTAATTGCACATGAATCAACGTTATTACAGCTGAAACTAAGTAAATTACACATGCATTTGCTTCTTTTCAGTGATATTAACATTACTGCACACTAATTGCACATCAATTCATCTTATTGCAACTGAAACTAAGTAAATTACACATGCATTTGCTTGTTTTCAGTGATATTAACATTACTGCACACTAATTTCACATGAATCCACGTTATTACAACTGAAACTAAGTAAAATACACATGCATTTGCTTGTTTTCAGTGATATTAACATTACTGCACACTAATTGCACATGAATTCATCTTATTGCAACTGAAACTAAGTAAATTACACATGCATTTTCTTGTTTGCAGTAAAATTAAAATCACTGCACACTAATTGCACATGAATCCACGTTATTACAACTGAAACTAAGTAAATTACACATGCAATTGGTTGTTTTCAGTGATATTAACATTACTGCACACTAATTGCACATGAATCCACGTTATTACAACTGCAACTAAGTAAATTACAAATGCATTTGCTTGTTTTCAGTGATATTAACATTACTGCACACTAATTGCACATGAATCTACGTTATTATAGCTGCAACTAAGTACATTACAAATGCATTTGTTGTTTTCAGTGATATTCACATTACTGCACACTAATTGCACATGAATCCACGTTATTACAGCTGAAACTAAGTAAATTACACATGCATTTGCTTGTTTTCAGTGATATTAACATTACTGCACACTAATTGCACATGAATCCACGTTATTACAACTGAAACTAAGTAAAATACACATGGATTTGTTTGTTTTCAGTGATATTAACATTACTGCACACTAATTGCACATGAACCCACGTTATTACAGCTGAAACTAGTTAAATTAGACATGCATTTGCTTGTTTTCAATGATATTAACAATACTGCACACTAATTGCACATGAATCAACGTTATTACACCTGAAACTAAGTAAAATACACATGCATTTGCTTGTTTTCAGTGATATTAACATTACTGCACACTAATTGCACATAAATTCATGTTATTACAACTGAAACTAAGTAAATTACACATGCAATTAATTGTTTTCAGTGATATTAACATTACTGCACACTAATTGCACATGAGTCTGTTTAAAATTGACAACAACCAAAACAAAACCAGTTATTTTATCAACCAAATTTATCAAAATTTTTCCATCTGCAGGTACCACCGATGGTTATGCAGTTGCAACCACCCCTTCTGAATCGTAATCATGAAGGTCCAGCAGCAATACAAACGGCAGATGTGGAGATGCTTAATGTAAATCAAGCTCAAAATGACAATGAGGTAAAACAAAATTGATAACACAAGCTACTACAGTTAAGCAACTCCATTCTCCATAACCCAAATCCCTCATGCAATTTCCATACTTCAGACATGTACAATTATAAGTTCCCATTTTTATTTTTACCAATTTAGATAATCACACAGTAATGGCATTAAAATTTTATTAACTAATAACTACTTGCGGCTAAAGATCTAAAAAAATAGAAGGCCATAACCACCAACTCCCATGATGCGTACCTACAGAGAGAGAGAATAACTTAATGTAACTAATTTCATTTAATTTTCTTATCAACAGATACGGCCAATGGAGATGCAACCCGAAGCACATATTGAAAATCAAAATAATGAAATTGAAAGGCAGGCACAACCTGATGAAATCAACGTGGAACAACACATTCCAATTCCACATGATAATCAGGTAAAATAGACTACCATCACAATTGCCATAAAATACACCTGTTATTATCCACAGGACCATGTCAGGAAATTATTTTGCTCTCTAAATGGACATATCTTCACAAGTCTCAGTTTTATGCATTTCAAAACACATGATTGAACTATGTTAACTTACATTACATTGCGTTTCAGGATCCACAAATATTGCCTGCTGCTTTGCAATTGCAAGCCAACGTTCAAAATGAGAATGAAGGGAATGAAATGGCGGTACCACCCCAAGAAGTTGAAATGCAACACGAAATCCCACCACAACACCAAGATGATGTCCCCCAACCCATCGAACATCAAGAAAGGGAAGTAAATCAACCTATTCTTGAAATTCCTCATTTCTCCCCAATGCCTCATCATCTTGGGAAAATGACAAGGACATGTATTCACTGTGAAGCGAAGTACTTCCGAGAGGAGCTCAACACAAGAAAACAATACAACAAATGTTGTATGGGAGGATTAATAACTCTCGATCCCATTCAACCACCCCCGGCAAATGTCATGCATTCATACACTGGAACTACTGATGAATCTAAATATTTTCTTAAAAATTTTCGTACATACAATTCACTAATGGCGATGGCATCCTGGACAGCTAACGTTGTAAGACAAGCTAATGCAGGACCACCAATCATCACCATACATGGAAGTGCATACCATATGACAGGTAAATATAACGTCCCTCTCTTAGTAGCTCTTATATTATCCTACATTTTCATATAATACCTTCACGTGATGAAACGGATGTTGACAGAACGCTCAAGTCCTTTCCCACCCAATCTACAATGGATTAGCTCTCAATCCTTGCCTTGATATTAAGAGTTGTCCAATCGAAAATCAAGGCACTTTATGATGCCTTTATAACAAAGCACTTGCTGCATTGAAAATTGCAGTTGATATAACGAAGTACAATTTACAATGTTTATTTGAATTCAACAGGGGTAACTGAAACGACAGGTCCCGAAAATATGCAGAATTATACATTATGGACACCCAGCAAGCACTCCAAGAACGCCAGAACACAGCCAGAGAACAAAACTTGGACTTAGACATGGTGGCGCTGATGCAAAACGAATTGATGGCAGTAAATCGGTTTGCTCAACATTTTAAAACAATGGGAGAAGTACTTGAAGATCAAAGGCAGCAAGCCATTGCCAATGATCAGCCTATCCCCACATTCAAGATGATTATTACCGGTCGCCCAGAACAAGATCGAAGATATGATAATCCTACTGCCAGAGAAATTGCAGCAGTCTACACTACACGCAATGGCGGTGCTCCTAATCCCGACAATAGAGAGCTTCAAATTCGAACAAGGCGTGGTAATCTTATGAAGATTAATGCCTTAGATCACGTTGCGGATCCTCTAACCTATCCATTGTTGTTCTTTCAGGGTGATCGGGGTTACAGCTAGGACCTTCAACGTCTACCTAGACGTCGAGGACAAGACCAGGAAAATCCTGATCATGTCCATCGTGTCAGACTCACAATCGCCGAATATTATTCTTACAGAATACAAGTCAGAAATCAACTGTGTACGATCCACAGCGCAACACTTCTCTTTCAACAATATCTGGTGGATGCATACACCAAAATAGAAGGAAACAAGCTCAACTGGATTTTGCACAATCAACGGCAATTACGTGCTGACAGTTATCAAGGCCTGGTGGATCACCTGAACAGAAGGGCTGAAATCGAAAATCAAATGGCCAGGGCAAACAATCCCAACGAACCCCTTCATATTGATAATAATAATAGTAATAATAATATTTGGTTCTTACTCACAGTTTCTACTGTCCGAATAAGTTTCGGCAGTTTGCTCAACTGTGGACATATATTTGTATCCAGGATGAATAAAATAAAATTGTTTTAAAAAAATTTTATAGAAATAGTTTAAAATTAGGAAATACTTAAGCTATTAAGTCTTGTGTAAAAATTAGGCAAGTTTGTTGTCATAAAAAATGATTTAAGTGATGTTTTAAAGTTTGCTTTGTTGTCAATCATTCTTAGAGTGCAAGGTAGGCTGTTCCAGATCTTTGGCGCACATCTGGAAAATGCTCTTTCTCCATACTGGGATTTACAGTTTTTAATTTCCAGTATCATTGTACGAGGATTTAAAATTTTAATTTTTGATTTCAAGGGCTTTGGAGCATATTGATGTCGGTCGTGTTGTCATACTTCCCTCATCTTTTTCAGGCAGTCAACGAAATATGTACCAGAACTTTCAAGATGCAATGACCATCGTAAGAAAGTATGGCAAGCCTGACATCTTCCTAACCATGACGGCCAATCCCAAGTGGAAGGAGATTTCAGAAAACATTCTACCACACCAGAAGGCGAATGATCGGCCTGACATCGTCACATGAGTATTTCAACAGAAACTACAACAACTACTGGAAGATGTCCTTCACAAGCACATTCTCGGACACACTATTGCACATGTACATGTCATAGAATTTCAGAAGAGAGGACTACCACACGCTCACATGATTCTGTTCCTCTCTGAGGCTGATAGACCACGAACACCTGAAGAGGTAACATCTATAGCAATAATTTATTATAGAGTAAAAGACAGATTTATTATAGATTTATTATAGAGTATGAAATATTATCATCAGTTGTATTGCTTAGTAAAAACACAATGCATTTTGATGTGTAGAGCTTACATGTGATATTTTTCCTCGAAACCTACAGGTAGATCAACTCATATCAGCTAAAATTCCGGACCAACAGGATGCAAGATATCACAAGTTAGTACTGAAGCACATGACACATGGACCATGCGGTGATATAAACCCTGGATGTGTTTGCATGGAGAATAACAAATGCAAGAAACGATTTCCGAAAGATCGCACTGCCGAAACACAAGTCAATGCGAATTGTTATCCCCTCTACAGACAACGCTGTCGTCACCCAGTCAATCTGGAAGATCGACTTCTAGATGATACATGAGTTGTGCCACATAATCGCCATCTTTTACTCAAGTATCAGTGTCACATTAATCTCGAAATATGTAGCACTGTGAAGTCCGTGAAATATATTTTCAAATATATTGAAGATCTGTGTGAAGATCTGGACAAACGAACCGGTCAGTGTCTGTGTGCGGATGGCGGAGAATAGAGACAATTGGAGAAAAACATGCCAGTGCCCCAACGGCCAGTAGGCTACGGGTGTGACCTGACCTGACCTGATATTCATAAAGGACAAGACCTGGCACACGTGGAAATTCTTGAACGTACGCCAATACATCAACGCTCGGTATATTGGACCACACGAAGCTGTTCACAGAATATTCCAATTTTCCATGCACGACAAAAGTCACACTATCAAACGTCTGCATGTTTATCTACCTGATCAGCAGACCGTATACTTTCAGGATAATGGAAGGGTCGAACAATTACAAAACATCAATGAAAAAACAACACTGACGTCCTGGTTTGAATTGAATGCACAAAACCCGGCTGCACTCCAATATCTCTATCACGAAATTTCTGAACACTATGTTTTCAACGAGCGCACCAAAACATGGAAAGCAAGACAGCGGAGAACAATGCCTGTCATAAGAAGAATATATCAAGTTCACCCACGACCATGTGAGCAAAGATTCGCACTGAGACTATTCCTTCTCCATAAACGAGGTGCCACATCGTTTGAAGATCTTCGCACGATAGAACGAAACCTATGCAATTCCTTCAAAGATGCAGCTTTAGCTCTAGGTCTCTTGGAAGATGATGCTGAAATCATACGCTGTTTGGAGGAGGCAGTTATTTTTAACATGCCAATACAACTGAGACAGTTGTTTGCAACATTACTCCTTTTTCAAACACCTTCTGATATCGCAGCACTGTTCAACATGTTCAAAGAAGCATTGAGTGAAGATTTTGTACGACGTGATCAACTCAATCATCCAGATATGGCCATAGCTTTTGAAAACCGACACATGTATCAATGTCTACATGATATTGACGGAAAATTTGAAAGTACATGGTCAATCGATCAGTAATTATGCTGACCTTCCTCAACTTCCAGCCGACTATGTCATTCCTGAACGAGGTACTAATGTCCTATTTTCAAATATGTACTGTATTAGTAAGAATATAATAATGTATCCTAACATTGTGCAGACAAGGGCATTTACGTATTTTTGCACATTGATTCTCCTACCTTTCTTTCCAATTTTATTAAAAATATATCACTTAATATTACAGAGGAAGATGACATGGATGTTGGCAATGCCAGAGAGGAAGGAGAACGAATGCTGGCCGCATTGAACCCTGAACAGCGAGCCATATACACGGGAATCACTGATGCTATCAACGTGCAATCCGAACAAAACTGTCACTTTGTTGACGGACCGGCTGGAACCGGGAAAACTTTCCTTTACAACACGTTGGTTCACAATCTGCAAGCTAATGGACATAAAGTTTAGTGCATGGCGTCGTCAGGAATTGCTGCAACACTGCTAATCAATGGTAGAACTTCACATTCTACCTTCAAATTCCTATACCATTTCCAGCTGAATCAACGTGTAATGTCAAGAGACAGAGCAGGAGAGCACAGGTATTGCGCGAAACTACTCTCTTCATATGGGATGAAGCTTCCAAGATTCCCGCACTTGCATTACAAGCAGTCGACCGACTGCTTAGAGACATTACACATGTCGACAGACCATTTGGTGGCAAGTTCATGCTACTTGGTGGTGACTTCAGACAAGCTCTACCTGTCGTCACGAAAGCAGGAAGGGAAAGGATTGTAGCAGAGACTCTAAAATCACACCAGATCATTGATCTATGGACAAAGTTTCAGCATCATCGTTTACACACCAACATGAGAGCCATTCAAGATGATTCATACTGTGAATTCTCAGAATGGCTTCTCAGATTTGGCAACAAGCAAGAAGCACACGATGCACTGGACAACGTAATTCTGCCACAACAGATATGCACTTCGTCTAAAGAAGACATGCTGAACTTCATTTTTCCCAGGACGACAACATACCAGATTCACAGCTAATGATGGATCCTGTAACAATGTCTGAACGCTGTTGTCTGACTCCAAAGAATGACTTATCACATCAAGTAAACGACTTAATTATGGACAGACTTAACAAACAAACACCCGAAAGAACTTATTACAGCACAGACAGTGTTGTGACAGACGATCCAGATGAGGAAGAGGCATACCCCATTGAATTTCTCAACCAACTCACTCCGAATGGAATGCCATTGCACAGACTTAAACTCAAGGTAGGAAGAGTAAAATCTTTCATCCTATTAACATTAAATTATTATGTGCAAAGGTAGTGCGCCATAAAAAGGCGTCATTAATCACAATAATATTCATTGCATTCGGTTGGTGCAAGATCATTCTTCTGCGGAATCTCAATCCAAAGAAAGGTCTGTGCAACGGAACAAGACTCATAGTTCGGCATCTCCGACGTCACGTGATCACAGCAGAGATCATTACGAAGGAGCACAGAGGACAACGGGTCATGATTCCTAAGATCACAGTCTCCACTCAGGACACGGAAATGCCGTTCAAAATGAAACACCGACAGTTTCCAGTCAGACTTGCATACTGCTTGACAATCAACAAGGCACAGGGGCAATCCCTCAGGTATGTTGGTTTGTACTTACCTGAGCCTGTGTTCACACATGGTCAGTTATATGTGGCCATGTCAAGAGCAACATCATTTAACGGGCTCAAAGTATACTTTCCAGAGGAAACACACAGGAAAACAAAGAACATTGTTTTCCAGGAAGTCCTGTAAAGCTTCACCCTAGAGCGACCATCTGCACAGTTGCTCTACAGAGGGCTGCCTACCAAGACGCACATACACACATTCAAGGGTACGGGTATTGTGTGTCAATGCAGATCACGTGGCACATTTGTGTGATGTACAGCCGTTACCAGCATCCTTCTAGAATGAATTCATTCTAGATAGCACTGATCTGCGGAGACCAACTGGACATTACACCATCCACATGTCCAGGGGTGACTGCACCACACACAGCAGTCAGCACAGTCCTGAATCCTGCATAGCGCCCGATTATTAAGAGTTATGCGTTGCCATTTTCTCCAATATTGCCTATGGGAAAGTGGATTTCCTTACTCTGTGAAAACTGCAAGTTGTCTCTTAAGGATAGTTGCTTTTTGCAAAACACCGCATTATCAACAACATTCCCCCTCTCCTTTTAATACCTTAAAACTTAGTCTACAAGCTATAGAGACCCCTTTAATGTTTACTGTTATATAATTCCAAATTTCAATTGCAGTTTTCACCAAGAAGGAAAACTCGAACAAAGGTTACTCCTTGACACTGGTGTTCGAGCTTTTAACTAATGTAACCGGCAATCTTATTCTTTTTTTACTATGTACAAACCTAATCGTCAAAGCAAACGACCGCCGTTATTGGAAGAATACATTCACGCCGTGGCACAGATGTATGCTTGCAGAGAGTGAAGTGCTATTGATAGTGCAATTGAGGTACTGTCACTTTGGCTAAACACGTCGCTTAACCAATCAATTTTGCAACATGAACTACGGATTGTATGGATCAATTTCTATTGATATTGACAATTCACCAATTTGAATAGTTGAGTTTATCATGACTGAACCCTTCACATTTGTACTTCACATACAATACAAATATCTATCCACGTCCTTTCAAAACATGTCTTTGTACTGTATTGTATATCTTTCAGATCTTCCGCATTAATAATAAGGTTTTTAAATTAGCTGTTTACGTTTTCAATAGAAGATTGCCAGGACTGTAATTTTATCCATCGTTACAGTTTCAATATTCATATATTTGTATATTTGTACGGTGTAAATCTCCATTCAATAATATCATAACCAAATTTATTGACTTCGTTTTTAATTAGATGCATTTCTGCTAATATCATTGAAACGAGGCGAGACTTCTGTCTTCAAACGCCCTTGTGCTGTCTATGTATGATTTTCATCTATGTTATGTCTCATCATCGCACTATCGTTGCCTGTCTGGCCTAACTTTTTGTCTCCCAATATTGCCATTGAGTTAGATTTTGTTGCTGAACTCAATGAAATTATACCTCATAAAGCCTTCCTGGCTTAAAGGAAACAACTACCTTGCTGTTCACCAAAGGTAAATAAGGTTCATTTTCATTTTCGACAATCAAACAATGGATATTTAGATTTATAAGCCAATTTTATACTGAAATGAGAGAAAATAAAGCTCATGTATACCCTTATTGACTTAAAGGAGAAAACTAGGCTGCTATGAATCAGAGATCAACAACGTATATTTTCATTTCCATCCCTTTGAATTTGAGATGTTGAAAGGAAATTGCTTAGCTTAGGCCATTTCTACTTTACTCACGGTTTACATATAGTTTGTTAGGCCAGAATTCTGGAAATTGTCCAATGTTTTTTCAGTAGGTATTTTGTTTTCAGAAGAAATGTGCATTGCTCTACCAACATCTTCCTGGGGCTTTTATTTCCGTGAATATAGTTCCTAACCAATTTATTGACTTTGTGGCTGCCTTCTTTGTTTTACAAGCAAAGCTCATTGATATCCCTACATGAACCTGCTTTCAACTTTCTGTTTATTGAAGATGTTTAATTGTTGTGATGTACATGAAGGAAACCAATGAAAGTCAAGTTCAAACCCTGGGAAAAATCCACACTTTATTTGCTTACCACCTTCCTCATTGCACATGCATTGCATATCTCTTTTGTCTACCACACTCATTAATTGTCTATTTTTTGTACAGATTCATTTAGTTAAAGGCAATGGAAAATTCAATCTATGGTTCAAAATGTTCTCTTCAAATTATTTCCCAAGTCAGGTATAGTATTCAAGGTATGGGGCTCTCTGTTCCAGATCAATAGATAAATCAATTAATGCACCCTAATTGAATAAATAAAGGCTGAATACTACTTCTACATTGACTATCACTAAATGTTTTCCTAACGAATCACTTACAGTATTCTAATCCTGTAGGTACTTAATTCTTCCTCATTGTCACTTAATGATGTTCCTTATCAGGTAGATGTGTTGTTGTAAACTCAGTGTGCCAGGCACAGATGGCAATGATTTCACAACCATTACACCACAAGATTTTCAAATTTATTGGCAAGCATACATTGTATCAATCACTGATAGAATCCTCCATTACACTGGACAAAACAAGCTAAGGTGGCTCTTACCACACAAGCAAACATTATTAATGCATTTTAATAATCTATATGTGCATAAATATCTCTTTGTTATCTTGCTTGAATATTTAAAGTCTTGCATGATAAATTATGATAGTTTCCCGTTGTAGATATCTTCTCAACCAGAACCTCATAGTGTATGGTATCTCCTCATTCATTCACTGTGGGAAAGTGCCTGACAAAGTATTTCTGTTTTCTTAGTCGGCAACATTCTCATTGTATATATCACTGACACTTGCTTCCATTTATATTTTATGAAGCTTTTTCATGTGTTGAACTCTTATCTCTTCACATAGCAAAACCATGAATTTGAATGTTTTTCTTGCATCTGTACTAATTATGTCCACCTAATGCCAACTTAAAATTAAACAACTTTTAGAACTACAAAGTGGTCAAAGAGATCTCAAAATAACGAACTTAAACAATTAGGCCCTCAGCAGCTAGGTCCCTTATAAAAAGAAGCGTGTATTCTCATCGCAATTGTAATTTGTAATTCTAATAGTTATCACATAATTCCAAGTTTTGTTGCTCTTGAAAACTACAATCACAATACAATCAATGCAACACCACGTAATGTCCTGGAGCTAATACTATTATCATCAGATATTCACGGGAATTTTGGCGTCCTAGCAACAACAATAGCGGCGCGAAACTTAAAATTTGTCTTGCGTCATAGAGGACATAGCGTGCGTAAAAAATTTTTTCAACTCACGACGAGAAAAACAGCGATTTACATAAGTACATGTATTTTTAATCTTGCTTTTACTTTCACATGAAAATACAGGCTATTTATAACTAAACAGCTTTAAAAAAGCTCAAAGTGCTATATTTTATGTCACAATTGCCATTGCAGTGGATATTATCACAATAACAATTTTATCCTTAACAGGTTCACTTGAAATAGATAATTTTTGCGAATACTGCTGCCGTAAGTTCATGTATTCAGTTCTGCATTATCTGCCTGCCTTTAGTCTTTCCTCTTCATTGTAAGAAAGATAATTATTATTCATTATCTGCAGAAAATAAAACTGTGTCATATTAATACATTAAAAGTATATATTATTGTAACATCAACAGAACTGTAGAGGCAAATTCAAACAACTGATAGCCTATTAACTCACCTCTCATTGAATGACAATGACAATATGTTTATATATAGTGCAAACATGGAGACTGAAAATGACGTTGCCATGACTGACAATGCTCAAGCGGTTGAGACGGAGGACAGTGAAGTGGTTGACAGTGAGGATGCTGAAACGGTGCAGCCTGAAGTTGCCAACACTGCCACAAAAGAACCAACAGTTGTTTATTGTGGCGAAGAAACTATGGTAACATTGAAAAATACTTTCATTCATATATTGATAAATCTAAATAAATTTCATGCATAATTATCAAACTGCTTTACAAGGAAACACAATTGTATCCTATGCAAGTCACTGTTTTTAATATATTGTTGTCATATTAATCCTAGCTAATCGACTTCAGTGATATTGCGTCACTAAAAAGGCAATGTGCCTTGAAATTCAATGCCATTAATAGAGACACCAAATTCCACTTTGTCAGCACCAAAGGCAGGCATTTGACTAAGGAAGAAATAGCGTAAGTTGCAATGCAAAGTTCCCATCTCATCTCTAAAACATGCCAATAAATAATATAATATACAATAATCAATGGAGGCTTCATCCCATATGAAGAGAGTAAGTTGTGATGCAAAATTTCCATCTCATCTGTGTGTATAACATATTGCTTACTTTAAACTTCTTCTGTAGCAATGCGTTCTTCTCTACAGGAAATCTGATCAAATAAATATAAAAATTTTAACAAAAAGAACCTTGAAAAAACAAAAAAAATCACAGAAAAAGACAAGAAAAGAAACTGCAAGCCCACACCAGGTGCATGTGGGCAGAAGTGCCCACAACAAAAATTTTATCCTTGGTGAGGGGCAGGCAGGGACGGTTGTAAAAAGTAGTTGTTAGTTAAATCATGTTAGTGTTTGTCTTTTGTTGGTTTTGTTTTAATGTTATTTGTTTGTTGCGTTAAATTGTTAAATTGTCTGTTAGATTTTGTTATCAGTGTCTATTAGTAAATTGTCTAGAAACAATAGTTACCAGTCAT
Source organism: Sanderia malayensis (assembly GCA_013076295.1). Classification (NCBI taxonomy): domain Eukaryota; kingdom Metazoa; phylum Cnidaria; class Scyphozoa; order Semaeostomeae; family Pelagiidae; genus Sanderia; species Sanderia malayensis. The sequence continues at coordinate 84,132 of RQOL01000423.1, read as the reverse complement.
AAATAATAATAATATTGTGGAAAATTATAACAAGACTATTACCTTTCAAAAACCATGCATTTCGCCGGCAAATATTTATCACCAACAGTACCTTTAAACTTTTCTTTCACATGCTGGGACACAAACCCTAAAAATTTGCAAGAAATGTATTTCAAAAACCCGTCTTTATAGATGAACTAGATGTGGCCTTTCGGATGCATAATGATCTCCTATAATTCAATATACTTACCTGAAGAACAGTCAAAAATTGCTTCCATTGACATCGCACCACACAAATCCCATACAAAGAGAGTAGCACAGAGAGTACCTAAAATTCACGAATAATACATGTAAGAAAACGTAAGTAGCACAGAATCGTATCTCATTTTCCAATGCGAACAATGTATCTAATCTCTAGCATACGTTTTTCTCAAATGTGGCCTATTCTCAAGGGATTCGTGGTCAAATACTATATTTGCTAAAGTCTTATACGCTAGAAAAATGAATCAAAACCTTCACAGAAACGCTACAGATTATTTTAAAGATGTAACCTGAAAGATTGCAATGATATAATACGATCTGGAAAACCTACTTACCATCGCCAGTGACCCACTCACAGAACAGGAAAGATGAAAGGAAGGATGCATTGATTGCCAGCCCAGCATGTTCTTTGTTCAGTCCAATCCAGCTCAATCAGAAAATTACGTCAAAACGAGACTGCATAACAACAGAATTTGTTGTATGATTTGGATTTATGCTGTCTTTCATCAACGTAGCAATTTTTCATATTGGTGATTGTGCTGTCCCAATATTCGTTTCCAAAGTCTTGGATCGCAACGGAACTTGATGCTGAAATAAGACAGAATAAAGATGAGAGAGACATTCATTTTCCCGTAGCTGAAGGGTAAGTACAGTTTACTTTTAGTTTCACCCCATTCGACATTTTAACTACAAATTTCTTAGGCCAGTTGTATGACCGGTTTTCTCTGTAATGTCATACCTACTATAATGTCATGTCATACTGATCAATATTAATTTCTTTATTTCTTTTCATATTGACATACATTAAATCAACATCAATGGAAAATTAAACTCGACAGATTCTCTCTTCATTTAAGATTACTTCTGAACTTAAGATGTCATGGTCTCTGTAACCTCTATTCAGGCAGGTCAATAAGTTTCCCCACCTTGCTATTGTATCCTATTGTTTACCAAGTGCTGATTACTATCCAATAATAACAACGCCTGTAAACAGCACATGCAGTAATGCAACCTTTTTCAAATTCCTCATTTATACTTATTCATCCACGCTAAATGGACCCTCTTAATCATGTGAAAGAAAGCAAACTATTGTTGCTTAAGTCACACTTAATTTTTGCTATGAGGACTTTTAATATATTCTTAGTACTACGTTACAATACAGTCAAGAAAGTCCCAATTGTTATTCCAGTTAAACAAAGTCACTAATTATGAAAAAGCCATTTTTGGCTATCAACTTATTCAGCTCCCAAGGGCTATCTTATCCAAATCCAATTATTTTTTACCCTCAATAGTTTTTTTTTTTTTTTTTTTTACAATGCAGATATACAGGCCGAAATGGCCCTTAATCTAATAACAGTAACATAACAAAATTAACAAATTGCAATAAAGTAGAAATTAAATTGAATCGAAATAATTAAAAATAATATGACATAAGAATTAAAAAAGAGAAGAACAATAACAAAAAGAAAAACAATAATAATAATTGCTACCCACTTCATTTCATTTCAATCTAGTAATAATACTACAGAATCAGCAGCACATATGAAATCATGAATAGATTAGCCGTTTAAAACATAAAGCTGCTTCGTTTGTTTTTGAGGGCTATTTTTTATTACTTAGATAGCTTTCTCTCTTTCGAAATGCAAGATTAATATTTTTTGCCAAAACTTTGATTATGTCAGTATCTTCTTGACTCATTAACCATATAAATTTATCTTCTGAATTGATATTTGCTATGTTAGGATATTTATGCTCTGCTAGTGCAATAAAATGTTTTCTTTCATCATCATATAATGGACAAACCATCACGAAATGATACTCATCTTCAACAAAATTTTCAGTGTTCGACTTGCAAAAAACACAGAATCTTTCCTCTTTGGGGATTGGATTTTTTCCATACCTTCCTGTTTCAATTTGTAATTTATGCGAGCTGAGCCTTAGTTTAGTCAAATTACTTCGTGTTTTAAAATCAACAATAACGTCCAAATATGTTTCAAATTTGAATGTATTTTTGAACAATGCAAAGGTGCGTAATTTCTTCTTATTATTCACATAATTTTTTAGTTTTTCTAAAATGCTGGATGCAAATTTCTCCCTTATTTTAACTTTAATTTTCATTTTGTTGTCCTTGTTATTGATATCATATCGGGAAATTAAACTTTCGGCATTAGTTACCCAATTTGTAACACCAGCAGTAGCATCATTTGATAACAAATTGAAGGCTTTCTTTGCATATCGATCAGAACTTAAGTTTCCCAACCTTCTATGAAACTTGACTATATCCATATGCCTTATTATCAACATCGTTACCCTCCCAAGTTCCGAGTAAATGCCGTCCAGGCAAGTAGAGGACTTAACTCCAAGTGCGTATTTACAGGCTCGGAGATGTATATTCTCAATTTTAGGCCATTCGTTATGGCCCCAAACAGCACCCGAATAATTTAAAATTGGCCTTATCAAACTATCAAAAAGAAAAAGAAAAAGTCTTGGTTTAAAACCATCCCATTCTTTACTTTTAGACAAAAGGGCGTAGTATGATTTTTGAGCTTTATCTGTGATTTTTTCTACATGGTCACAAAAAGATCCATTGGACTTAAAGGTAACTCCAAGATATTTATAGGACTTGCAAGCCTTAACTTCCTTTCCTCCCACCGTCCATGTTTTGCTCAAATTTTTCCTCTCACTTTTGCGAATAACCATCACCTTGGTTTTGTCAATGTTAACCGCCATCTTAAATTTTTCTGTAAAATTACTTAGTTCATTTAATTGTGATTGCAACCCATCTGCACTGTCCGAAATTAAAACTAAATCATCAGCGTATAGTAATGTACATATGTTAACATCATCCAAACGACCACCAGAACAGACTTTACTAATAGATTTGTCCAAATCATTCAGAAAAAGGGCAAATAATATAGGGCTAAGTAAGCAACCTTGTCTCACCCCTCTTGAACAATCAAAGAAATCAGTAAGCTTCTCATTGCCTCTAACACATGACTTTACTTTTGAATAAAGTGATGAGATAATGTTAAGAAAGTTTCCTTTGAGTCCATACGAAACAAGCTTTTGCAACAACATTTTGTGATTTATCGAATCAAACGCTTTTTGGAAATCAACAAAACAAACATATAAAGGTGACTTTTTACGTTTCAACGAATTTTCAATTAGTGCATGTAAAGTAAATATATGATCACTTGTTTGGTAGCCCTGTCGGTAAGCAGCTTGGTTTTCGCATAAGATATCGAAAGACGCAAAAACTCTCTGCAATCTTTCAAGTAAAACACCTAACAAAATTTTCCCAAAAATGCTGAGTAAAGTAATACCTCTGTAATTACTAAGGTTAGTTTTATCGCCACCCTTGAAGAGAATAATAAGGATACCTATAGCCCATTCTTCAGGAAAAGTACCTCTTTTGAATATTTTATTGAACAGCTTTGAAAAAAGAAAAAGGAAATCATCATTCAAGCTTTTGAATATTTCTGCAGTGAGCATGTCAATGCCAGCCGCTTTTCCGGATTTTAATTTTTTTACCACTGTTTTTACTTCGAAAGCTGTAATGGGGACATTAATGTAAGCATCAATTTGTTCTTTTATCATTTCATCCATGCCAGATTCATCTATGAACTCAATAATATCATTTTCTTCTCCTCCTGATAAAAGATTTTTAAATAGTTATGGAGCTGACTGTTGCTAAAAGCTATCTTATTTTTTGCTTATAGTAATAAACCTACATGTCAGATAGAATATAATTTGTCTCTTTCACTTTGTAGATCTACTCATGTACATCATTGTACAAATGCAAGTATTTGAGACTTCATACCTAATGATTTGTCAAAATCCAATGCATCAGTATCATCTTAACATGGAAACAAAACCATACCTCTGTAAGTCAACATTAATTTAAATTCTGGATGCTCATCATAGATGTTCCTTTACTGTTTGTATTAGGTTGACAATGTACCATAGCCAAGTGTCAATGCATGCACTCAACTAATAGCAGACTAATTGTTGTTGTCTCTAAAACAAAACAAACTTTGATGTTGCATCTTATCTACTGTACCATCAGCACGAGGCTTACCTGATGAAAACGAGGATTTTCAAATGAAAACGAGGCTGATCGCTAAAACTAATTTCCATGCATGTTAAACACTACAATCGTGACAATAGATAGACAGGGGAGAGAGAACGAGCCAAACCACTGTACGTGGGGTCAGAAGAGGCATGAGCGTCAGCGAATACAGCGCACGAAGTGCGCCACCCACATTAAACTTTTTCACTTGAAGGGATCCGGGAAGCGAGGGTAGCGAGCGCCCCCGGCTAGTCTAATATATATTCTGTGATGTCACGTGACGATGCATTTTCCCTGCCAAAAACAATAGATTCGACCCAAAACAATAGGTCGATCGCCCTAAAACAATGGACCGAAACGGCGAACCGTGTAATCACAAAGGCTTTTTTCTATGTGGATATATGGCAATGAAAATCACGCTGAATGTTTACTTTATTAATTTAACCAGGGTAATGGATTTTGTTTTTCGATTTTCTCCTGAAATTTTGAATTATTCCACTAATTACTCTGCTAATTGTGCTATCACAAAAAAACTATGGTTTACGCTGGCGAAACTTCCAAATTCGCGTCCAGAACTCCATTTTCGAACAGAGTATTCGCTGTTCATGTGACCCGTTTCGCCTTTTGCTGTAATTTCATTGGCTCTTTCGCGACTTCACGTGAACAGTAACGCGTATTTCGTTATCATGCAAATTTGCCCTCGGGTTGAACAGCAGGTACTTTTGGAGAAGATGCGTGTTTTTGTTTTGAACACAAAGGATAACCCGGCACCTTTCAAAGTGTTTTACAACCTGAATTATCTTTGTAAAGACTTGCTAATTGTTTGAGAGACCTCTGGAAAATTACAGGAAACAATTGAGAACACAGGTGGTAGCTTTTTCATTGAGATTGTTGGAGTTTTTGCAGTAGGGTACGGCCATTGTTCCTTCGGCATACTTGCGACGCTTAGGTCTAGTGTAAACAAGCCCAAAGTTTTAATAAACAAATTATGATAAGGGGTTATCAGGCGAGCGAAGCGAGCCAAACTGTTGCAAGAGGAGTAGGCAGAGGCATGAGCGTAAGCGAATGCAGCGCACGAAGTGCGCCCTATCAGTCAATCTTTCTTGGTAATAGATAGACAGGCGAGCGCAGCGAGCTATCCCTATGTACGTGGGGTTGAAAGAGGCATGAGCGAAGCGAATGCAGCGCACAAAGTGCGCCCTATCAGGCAACGTTTCTTGATAATAGATAGACAGGCGAGCGCAGCGAGCTTACCCATTGTACGTGGGGTTGAAAGAGGCATGAGCGAAGCGAATGCAGCGCACGAAGTTGGCCCTATCAGTCAATGTTTCTTGATAAAAGATAGACAGGTGAGCGCAGCGAGCTAATCCATTGTACGCGGGGTTGAAAGAGGCATGAGCGAAACGAATGCAGCGCACGAAGTGCGCCCAATCAGTCAATGTTTCTTGATAGTAGATAGACAGGCGAGGGCAGCGGGCTAGCCCACTGTACGTGGGGTTGAAAGAGGCATGAGAGAAGCGAATGCAGCGCACGAAGTGCGCCAACAAGATTAAGCTTCTTTTACTTGACGGGCTGGGGCGAACGAGCGAAGCGAGTGATGACCCCTAGTAATATTATTATTGTGTGTGTAAATATCTCTTCCTGGTGATATTATCTAAAAGAACAATGATTTTCCACATCAAAGTAACATGGCTAGCAAAATGGCTGTGAACAGGATCTAAACCTGTGAGAGAATATTCCATTTGATTTCAAGTCAAATGCCTTAACCATTCGGTCATCACAGCATGTATCATTTATAGAAGGACTCTGTTATTTCGAGGAATGTTAATGTTTTTATTGAAACCAAAAAGATTTCACATCATAACACTATTCAAATTCAAAGTTTCCTTAATAACATCTTGCCTGGTGGAAATCACCTAGTTTGAATATATTTCCCTATTTTCCAACAATCCCATTTTCTGATATTTCAAAATTACCCCTGATCACATGATTATATGAATTTTAGTAACAGTTCCTGATAATGTAATATGAGAACATGATTTTTTCCTTTTCAAAACCAGGAGCACTCCTTTTGTTTTTTAAGGATTCCTGGCTTTTTCATCCAATAGCGTTCTTCAGACACATAACATTACTTTTTGCTGTAATAATGAGAAATGATCTGTGTCACAGTGACCTAAGGAGAATCATCTGCTCTAGTAACCTAATTATGATATTATTGTTGTGTGTATAAATATCTCTTCCTGGTGATATTATCTAAAAGAACAATGATTTTCCGCATCAAAGTAACTTGGCTAGCAAAATCGCTGTGAACAGGCTTTGACCCTGTGAGGCAATATCCCATTTGATTTCAAGTCTAACACCTTAACCATTCGGCCATCCCAGCATGTATCATTTATAGAAGGACTCTGTTATTTCTAACAATGTTAATGTTTTTCTTGAAAGCAAAAAGATTTCACATCATAACACTATTGAAATTCAAATTTTCCTTAATAACATCTTGCCTGGTGGAAATCACGTAGTTTGAATATATTTCCATATTTTCCAGCAAATTTTTTTGATATTTCAGAATTACCCATAATCACCACATTATATGAATTTTAGTAACATTTCCGGATAATGTAAAATGAAAACATGATTTTTACCTTTTCAAAACAAGGAACACTCCTTTTGCTTTTTAAGGTTTCCTGGGTTTTCATCCACCAGCATTCTTCACACACATAACATTACTCTTTGCTGTAATAATGAGAAATGATCTGTGTCACAGTGACCTAAGGAGAAACATTTGCTCTAGTAACCTAATTATGATATTATTGTTGTGTGTATAATTATCTATTCCTGGTGATATTATCTAAAAGAACAATGATTTTGCACATCAAAGTAACATTGCTAGCACAATCGCTGTGAACAGGATTTGAACCTGTGAGGGAATATCCCATTTGATTTCAAGTCAAACGCCTTAACCACTCGGCCATCACAGCATGTATCATTTATAGAAGGACTCTGTTATTTCTAACAATGTTAATGTTTTTATTTAAAACAAAAAAATTTCATATCATCACTCATATCGAGAATAAAATGGACTTGATACGATTAGGTAGCAAATTTTTCAGAAGTGAAGAGGGTCGGCAACAATGGAAATTGCCATTGGCTTTCACGGAGCAGGAAAAACTATGGGAAATAACTCGTGATGGTGTTTCAGAGTCCGTTGAATGCAACCATGAAGAAGCTGACTCTAGACTTGTTTTACAGGCTTGTGAAAGAGATACAGTTGTAGTTGTAGTTGCCAAGGACACAGATGTACTAGTTATACTTGTGCATGCTTATGCCATTGTCAAATCATCGTCAAAGTGGTTTATGAAAATAGATCACGAGAAATATGTCGACTTTGGAAAAGTGTATGACTTCTTGGGTGAAAATGTTTCAAAGCATTTACCTCATATTCATGCAATCTCTGGGTGTGACACCACCTCCTTCTTTATGGTGTTGGGAAGGTCAAGATTCTAAAGAAGATAATGAAACATCAAGATTCATTAGATCTATTAAGTTTGTTGGGAGAGTCCAAAGAGTTGAGTATGCAGAGTATCAAGGATGTGATTGTGTTCGTCCAAACTGTCCTGTATTCTGGGAGAAAAGTTGAGTTGTATGTTGACACAAGAGTTCGCTTGTACAAAGCTATGAAAACGAAATCATCGCAATCATTGCCTCCAGACCCTGACTCAATGCAGCAAGCAGTCAAACGTGTCCACTATCAAGTCTATCATTGGTTGAGATTTGCAGAAAAGTCTGTTCAATCCATATCTCTCGAGGACAACGGTTGGACTATTGACGTCAAAAAAAGTTTGGTAGAGCCTGTTTGGTTGACGGGCGAGTGAGTTGTTGGTTTTTTAATTAATGGATCTCTATGTCAATTGATCACTCCTATTCGACATTTAAAAAAAATTCATTTGTATCGTACCTTCAGATTATATTTTAGGTGAACAAATTCCATCAACAATTGCAGTGTCTTCAGCCCTATCATCTGAAAATGAAGAAACGGGACAACCAGCCCCTCCCGCTACGAAACGGTGACGAACGGGGAAAACAAGAGCAGCAACAAGCACCCATGAGCGTACTGCGAAATATTCAGATAGTGAAAAAGAACCCGGTATTCAGATATCTGCAGAGAGCAAGGAGCTGGATTATATATTTTTTGGTGACTCCTCGAGCAGTGATAGCGATTTGGAAAGCGATGAGTTTGACTGGATGTCTTAAACCACAATACTTGTATACATGGATATGGTAGATTTAGAAAAATGTAATTAGCATTTTTATTGCTACGACCACGTGTTTGACATCAGGATAACCCAGTCACCTAAAAACAAGTTTTAACAATGCCTCCACACGAAGGAATACATTTCTGTATCAGAAAAAACCATGTTGGTAGCAACAAATAAGAAAAATCAAAGCAAAACATCGTTTTAGGCCATGATGACGTCATTTCTAAAAATAGCAACATCAGTAAATATTAATAAAATGTATATCAGTCGATACCCCACGTTGCGCTGAATCTAAATATGCATGTGTTTTTGAAAATGGATGTAAGGAAACCGAGAAATCGCAGGTAAAATGGAGAAAATTGTTGTTTTATGACGTCATCAAATTAAGACACTTCTGGTCAAAATCGAAAGTGACCCATCTTGGATTTGAAATCTACAGGGTCGATTTAGTAGGAATCAGTAATGAAAGTTGAGGTTAGGCCAAAATGTAGTCACTTACATGTAATTCCCTGCCTAGTGTTATGATGTGAAATCTTTTTGTTTTCAATAAAAACATTAACATTGCTAGAAATAACAGAGTCCTGCTATAAATGATACCCGCTGTGTTGGCCGAGTGGTTAAGGCGTTTGACTTGAAATCAAATGGGATATTCCCTCACAGGTTCAAATCCTGTTCACAGCGATTGTGCTAGCAATGTTACTTTGATGTGCAAAATCATTGTTCTTTCAGATAATATCACCAGAAAGAGATATTTGTACACGCAACAATAATATCACAATTAGGTTACTAGAGCAAATGTTTCTCTTTAGGTCACTGTGAGACAGATCATTTCTAATTATTGCAGCAAAAAGTAATTTTATGTGTGTGATGAATGTCATTGGATGAAAAACCCATGAAACCTTAAAAAGCAAAAGGAGTGCTCCTGCTTTTGAAAAGGAAAAAACCATGTTCTCATATTATATTTAGCTGGAACTGTTAATAAAATTCATATAATGTGATTATGGTTAATTCTGAAATATCAAAAAAATTGCTGGAAAATAGGGGAATATATTCAAACTAGGTGATTTTCACCAGGCAAGATGTTATTAAGGAAACTGTTTATTTGAATAGTCTTTTGATGTGAAATCTTTATATTTTCAATAACAAAATTAGCATCGTTAGAAATAATAGATTCCTTCTATAAATGATACACGCTCTGATGGCCGAGGGATTAAGGCATCAGACTTGAAATCAAATGGAATATTGCCTCAGAGGGTCAAATCCTGTTCACAGCGATTTTGCTAGCAATGTTACTTTGAGGTGAAAAATCATTGTCCTTTCAGATAATATCACCAGGAAGAGATATTTATACACACAAGAATAATATCATCATTACGTTACTAGAGCAGATGGCTCCTTAGGTCACTGTGACACAGATCATTTCTCTTTATTGCAGCAAAAACTAATATTATGTGTGTGAAGAATGCTATTAGATGAAAAAGCCAGGAATCCTTAATAAGCGAAACGAGTGCTCCTGGTTTTGAAAAGGAAAAAATCATGTTCTCATATTACATTTAGCTGGAACTGTTACTAAAATTCACATAATGATGTGATCAGGGGTAATTCTGAGATATCAAAAAAAATTGCTGGAAAATACGGAAATATATTCAAACTAGGTGATTTCCACCAGGCAAGATAGTATTAAGAAACTTTGATTTGAATAGTCTTTGATGTGAAATCTTTTTTTTCAATAAAAAATTAGCATTGTTAGAAATAATAGAGTCCTTCTATAAATGAAACAGGCTCTGTTGGCCGAGTGTTTAAAGCTTTAGACGTGAAATCAAATGGGATATTGCCACACAGGGTCAAAGCCTGTTCACAGTGATTTTGCTGGCAATTTTACTTTGAGGTGAGAAATCATTCTTCTTTCAGATAATATCACCAGGAAGAGATATTATACACACAACAATAATATCACAATTAGGTTACTAGAGCAAATGTTTCTCCTTAGGTCACTGTGACACAGATCATTTCTCATTATTGCAGCAAAAAGTAATGCTATGTGTGATGAATGTCATTGGATGAAAAACCCAGAACCTTAAAAAGCAAGAGGAGTGCTCCTGCTTTTGAAAAGGAAAAAATCATGTTCTCATATTACATTATCCGGAACTGTTACTAAAATTTATATGATGATGTGATCAGGGTTAATTCTGAAATATCAGAAAAAAATTGCTGGAAAATACGGAAATATATTCAAACTGGGTGATTTCCGCAGGCAAGATGTATTAAGGAAACTTTAATTTGAATAGTGTTATGATGTGAAATCTTTTTTTTCAATAAAAAATTAACATTGTTAGAAATAAGAGTCCTTCTATAAATGATACACGCTGTGATGGCCGAGTGGTTAAGGCGTTTGACTTGAAATCAAATGGATATTCCTCACAGGTTCAAATCCTGTTCACAGCGATTTTGCTAGCAATGTTACTTTGATGTGAAAATCATTGTTCTTTTAGATAATATCACCAGGAAGAGATATTATACACACAAATAATATCACAATTAGGTTACTAGAGCAATGTTCTCCTTAGGTCACTGTGACACAGATCATTTCTCATTATTGCAGCAAAAAGTAATGCTATGTGTGTGATGAATGTCATTGGATGAAAAACCATGAAACCTTAAAAAGCAAAAGGAGTGCTCCTGCTTTTGAAAAGGAAAAAATCATGTTCTCATATTACATTTAGCTGGAACTGTTACTAAAATTCATATAATGTGATCAGGGTTAATTCTGAAATATCAAAAAAATTGCTGGAAAATAGGAATATATTCAAACTAGGTGATTTCCACCAGGCAAGATGTATTAAGGAAACTTTGAATTTGAATAGTGTTTGATGTGAAATCTTTTTGTTTTCAATAAAAAATTAACATTGTTAGAAATAACAGAGTCCTTCTATAAATGATACACGCTGTGATGGCCGAGTGGTTAAGGCGTTTGACTTGAAATCAAATGGGTATTCCTCACAGGTTCAAATCCTGTTCACAGCGATTTTGCTAGCAATGTTACTTTGATGTGAAAATCATTGTTCTTTTAGATAATATCACCAGGAAGAGATATTTATACACAAAAAATATCATTAGGTTACTAGAGCAATGTTTCCCTTAGGTCACTGTGACACAGATCATTTCTCATTATTGCAGCAAAAAGTAATGTTATGTGTGTGAAGAATTGGTGGATGAAAAACCCAGGAAACCTTAAAAAGCAAAAGGAGTGCTCCTGGTTTTGAAAAGGAAAAATCATGTTTCATTTTACATTATCCGGAACTGTTACTAAAATTCATATAATCATGTGATCAGGGTAATTCTGAAATATCAAAAAATGATTGCTGGAAAATAGGGAAATATATTCAAACTAGGTGATTTCCACCAGGCAAGATGTATTAAGGAAACTTTGAATTTGAATAGTGTTATGATGTCAAATCTTTTTGTTTTCAATAAAAACATAACATTGTTAGAAATAACAGAGTCCTTCTATAAATGATACACTGTGATGGCCGAGTGGTTAAGGCGTTTGACTTGAAATCAAATGGGATATTCCCTCACAGGTTCAAATCCTGTTCACAGCGATTTTGCTAGCAATGTTACTTTGATGTGAAAATCATTGTTCTTTTAGATAATATCACCAGGAAGAGATATTTATACACACAACAATAATATCACATTAGGTTACTAGAGCAGATGTTCTCCTTAGGTCACTGTGACACAGATCATTTCTCATTATTGCAGCAAAAAGTAATGCTATGTGTGATGAATGTCATTGGATGAAAAACCCATGAAACCTTAAAAAGCAAAAGGAGTGCTCCTGCTTTTGAAAAGGAAAAACATGTTCTCATATTACATTATAGCTGGAACTGTTACTAAAATTCATATGATGTGATCAGGGTAATTCTGAAATATCAAAAAATTGCTGGAGAATACGGGAATATATTCAAACGAGGTGTGTTCCACCAGGCAAGATGTTATTAAGGAAACTTTGAATTTGAATAGTGTTATGATGTGAAATCTTTATATTTTCAATAACAAAATTAGCATCGTTAGAAATAATAGAGTCCTTCTATAAATGATACACGCTGTGGTGGCCGAGGGATTAAGGCGTCAGACTTGAAATCAATGGAATATTGCCTCAGAGGGTGAAAGCCTGTTCACAGCGATATTGCTAGCAATGTTACTTTGAGGTGAAAAATCATTGTTCTTTCAGATAATATCACCAGGAAGAGATATTTATGCACACAAGAATAATATCATCATTACGTTACTAGAGCAGATGATTCTCCTTAGGTCACTGCGACACAGATCATTTCTCTTTATTGCAGCAAAAAGTCATGTTATGTGTGTGAAGAATGCTATGGGATGAAAAAGCCAGGAATCCTTAAAAAGCAAAAGGAGTGCTCCTGGTTTTGAAAAGGAAAAAATCATGTTCTCATATTACATTATCCGGAACGCTTACTAAAATTCATATAATCATGTGATCAGGGGTAATTCTGAAATATCAAAAAACTTGATTGCTGGAAAATAGGGAAATATATTCAAACTAGGTGATTTCGACCAGGCAAGATGTTATTAAGGAGACTTTGAATTTGAATAGTGTTATGATGTCAAATCTTTTTGTTTTCAAGAAAAACATTAACATTCTTAGAAATAACAGAGTCCTTTTATAAATGATACATGCTGTGTTGGCCGAGTGGTTGAGGCATTTGACTTGAAATCAAATGGGATATTCCCTCACAGGTTCAAATTCTGTTCACAGCGATTTTGCTAGGAATGCTACTTTGAGGTGAAAAATAATTGTTGTTTCAGATAATATCACCAGGAAGAGATATTTATACACACAAGAATAATATCATCATTAGGTTACTGGAGCAAATGTTTCTCCTTAGGTCACTGTATATTCAAACTGGATGATTTCCACCAGGCAAGATAGTATTCAGGAAACTTTGAATTTGATTGGTGTTATGATGTGAAATCTTTTTGTTTTCAATAAAAACACTAACATTGTTAGAAATAACCGAGTCCTTCTATAAATGATACACGCTGTGATGGCCGAGTGGTTAAGGCGCTTCACTTGAAATGAAACTGTTTATTTGAATAGTCTTTTGATGTGAAATCTTTATATTTTCAATAAAAAAACTAGCATCGTTAGAAATAACAAAGTCCTTCTATAAATGATACACACTGTGATGGCCGAGTGATTAAGGTGTTTGACTTGAAATCAAATGGCATATTTCCTCACAGGTTCAAATCCTGTTCACAGCGATTTTGCTAGCAATGTTACTTTGATGTGCAAAATCATTGTTCTTTTAGATAATATCACCAGAAAGAGATATTTGTACACGCAACAATAATATCACAATTAGGTTACTAGAGCAAATGTTTCTCCTTAGGTCACTGTGACGCAGATCATTTCTAATTATTGCAGCAAAAAAGTAATGTTATGTGTGTGATGAATGTCATTGGATGAAAAACCCATGAAACCTTAAAAAGCAAAAGGAGTGCTCCTGGTTTTGAAAAGGAAAAAATCATGTTCTCACATTACATTATCCGGAAGTGTTACTAAAATTCATATGATGATGTGATCAGGGTTAATTCTGAAATATCAAAAAATGGGATTGTTGGAAAATAAGGAAATATGTTCAAAGTGGGTGATTTCCACCAGGCAAGATAGTATCAAGGAAACTTTGAATTTGAATGGTGTTATGATGGGAAATCTTTTTGTTTTCAATAAAAACATTAACATTGTTAGAAATAACAGAGTCCTTCTATAAATGATACATGCTGTGATGGCCGAGTGGTTAAGGCGTTTGATTTGAAATGAAACTGTTTATTTGAATAGTCTTTTGATGTGAAATCTTTATATTTTCAATAAAAAAATTAGCATCGTTAGAAATAACAAAGTCCTTCTATAAATAATACACACTGTGATGGCCGAGTGATTAAGGTGTTTGACTTGAAATCAAATGGAATATTCCCTCACAGGTTTAAATCCTGTTCACAGCGATTTTGCTAGCCATGTTACTTTGATGTGGAAAATCATTGTTCTTTTAGATAATATGACCAGGAAGAGAAATTTATACACACAACAATAATATCATAATTAGGTTACTAGAGCAGATGATTTTCCTTCGGTCACTGAGACACAGATCACTACTCATTATTGCAGCAAAAAGTAATGCTATGTGTGTGATGAATGTCATTGGATGAAAAACCCATGAAACCTTAAAAAGCAAAAGGAGTGCTCCTGCTTTTGAAAAGGAAAAAACCATGTTCTCATATTACATTTAGCTGGAACTGTTAATAAAATTCATATAATGTGATTATGGTTAATTCTGAAATATCAACAAAAATTGCTGGAAAATAGGGAAATATATTCAAACTAGCTGATTTCCAGCAGGCAAGATGTTATTAAGGAAACTTTGAATTTGAATAGTGTTATGAAGTGAAATTTTTTTGTTTTAAATAAAAACATTAACATTGATAGAAATAACAGAGTCCTTCTATAAATGATACACGCTGTTTTGGCCTAGTCGTTAAGGCGTTTGACTTGAAATCAAATGGGATATTCCCTCACAGGTTCAAATACTGTTCACAGCGATTTTGGTAGCAATGCTACTTTGAGGTGAAAAATAATTGCTCTTTTAGATAATATCACCAGGAAGAGATATTTATACACACAACAATAATATCATAATTAGGTTACTAGAGCAGATGATTCTCCTTAGGTCACTGTGACACAGATCATTTCTCTTTATTGCAGCAAAAAGTAATGTTATGTGTGTGAAGAATGTCATTGGATGAAAAACCCATGAAACCTTAAAAAGCAAAAGGAGTGCTCCTGGTTTTGAAAAGGAAAAAACCATGTTCTCATATTACATTTAGCTGGAACTGTTACTAAAATTCATGTAACGATGTGATTATGGGTAATTCTGAAATATCAAACAATTTGATTGCTGGAAAATAAGGAAATATATTCAAACTAGCTGATTTCCACCAGGCAAGATGTTATTAAGGAGACTTTGAATTTGAATAGTGTTATGATGTCAAATCTTTTTGTTTTCAAGAAAAACATTAACATTCTTAGAAATAACAGAGTCTTTCTATAAATGATACACGCTGTGTTGGCCGAGTGGTTAAGGCATTTGACTTGAAATCAAATGGGATATTCCCTCACAGGTTCAAATTCTGTTCACAGTGATTTTGCTAGCAATGCTACTTTGAGGTGAAAAATAATTGTTCTTTCAGATAATATCACCAGGAAGAGATATTTATACACACAAGAATAATATCATCATTAGGTTACTAGAGCAGATGATTCTCCTTAGGTCACTGTGACACAGATCATTTGTCATTGTTGGAGCAAAAAGTAATGCTATGTGTGTGATGAATGTCATTGGTTGAAAAACCCATGAAACCTTAATTAGCAAAAGGAGTCCTCCTGCTTTTCAAAAAGAAAAAATCATGTTTTCTTATTACATTATAGCTGGAACTGTTACTATAATTTATATGATGATGTGATCAGGGATAATTCTGAAATATCAAAAAAAAAATTGCAGGAAAATACGTTAATATATGCAAACTGGGTGATTTCCACCAGGCAAGATAGTATTCAGGAAACTTTGAATTTGAATAGTGTTATGATGTGAAATCTTTTGTTTTCAATAAAAACATTAACATTCTTAGAAATAACAGAGTCCTTCTATAAATGATACACGCTGTGTTGGCCGAGTGGTTAAGGCGTTTGACTTGAAGTCAAATGGGATATTCCCTCACAGGTTCAAATTCTGTTCACCGCGATTTTGCTAGCAATGCTACTTTGAGGTGAAAAATAATTGTTCTTTCAGATAATATCACCAGGAAGAGATATTTATACACACAAGAATAATATCATCATTAGGTTACTGGAGCAAATGTTTCTCCTTAGGTCAAAGTATATTCAAACTGGATGATTTCCACCAGGCAAGATAGTATTCAGGAAACTTTGAATTTGAATGGTGTTATGATGTGAAATCTTTTTGTTTTCAATAAAAACACTAACATTGTTAGAAATAACCGAGTCCTTCTATAAATGATACACGCTGTGATGGCCAAGTGGTTAAGGCGTTTGACTTGAAATGAAACTGTTTATTTGAATAGTCTTTTGATGTGAAATCTTTATATTTTCAATAAAAAAACTAGCATCGTTAGAAATAACAAAGTCCTTCTATAAATGATACACACTGTGATGGCCGAGTGATTAAGGTGTTTGACTTGAAATCAAATGGCATATTTCCTCACAGGTTCAAATCCTGTTCACAGCGATTTTGCAAGCAATGTTACTTTGATGTGCAAAATCATTGTTCTTTTAGATAATATCACCAGAAAGAGATATTTGTACACGCAACAATAATATCACAATTAGGTTACTAGAGCAAATGTTTCTCCTTAGGTCACTGTGACACAGATCATTTCTAATTATTGCAGCAAAAAGTAATGTTATGTGTGTGATGAATGTCATTGGATGAAAAACCCATCAAACCTTAAAAAGCAAAAGGAGTGCTCCTGGTTTTGAAAAGGAAAAAATCATGTTCTCATATTACATTATCCGGAACTGTTACTAAAATTCATATGATGATGTGATCAGGGTTAATTCTGAAATATCAAAAAATGGGATTGTTGGAAAATAGGAAATATATTCAAAGTGGGTGATTTCCACCAGGCAAGATAGTATCAAGGAAACTTTGAATTTGAATGGTGTTATGATGCGAAATCTTTTTGTTTTCAATAAAAACATTAACATTGTTAGAAACGGAGTCCTCTCTAAATGATACATGCTGTGATGGCTGAGTGGTTAAGGCGCTTGACTTGAAATCAAATGGAATATTCCCTCACAGATTTAAATCCTTCACAGCGATTTTGCTAGCAATGCTACTTTGAGGTGAAAATCATTGTTCTTTCAGATAATATCACCAGGAAGAGATATTTATACACACAAGAATAATATCATCATTAGGTTACTAGAGCAGATGATTCTCCTTAGGTCACTGTGACACAGATCATTTGTCATTATTGGAGCAAAAAGTAATGCTATGTGTGTGATGAATGTCATTGGTTGAAAAACCCATGAAACCTTAATTAGCAAAAGGAGTCCTCCTGCTTTTGAAAAAGAAAAAATCATGTTTTCTTATTACATTATAGCTGGAACTGTTACTAAAATTCATGTAACGATGTGATTATGGGTAATTCTGAAATATCAAACAATTTGATTGTTGGAAAATAAGGAAATATATTCAAACTAGCTGATTTCCACCAGGCAAGATGTTATTAAGGAGACTTTGAATTTGAATAGTGTTATGATGCGAAATCTTTTTGTTTTCAATAAAAACATTAAGATTGTTAGAAACGGAGTCCTTCTCTAAATGATACATGCTGTGATGGCTGAGTGGTTAAGGCGTTTGACTTGAAATCAAATGGAATATTCCCTCACAGATTTAAATCCTGTCCACAGCGATTTTGCTAGCAATGCTACTTTGAGGTGAAAAATCATTGTTCTTTCAGATAATATCACCAGGAAGAGATATTTATACACACAAGAATAATATCATCATTAGGTTACTAGAGCAGATGATTCTCCTTAGGTCACTGTGACACAGATCATTTGTCATTATTGGAGCAAAAAGTAATGCTATGTGTGTGATGAATGTCATTGGTTGAAAAACCCATGAAACGTTAATTAGCAAAAGGAGTCCTCCTGCTTTTGAAAAAGAAAAAATCATGTTTTCTTATTACATTATAGCTGGAACTGTTACTATAATTTATATGATGATGTGATCCGGGTTAATTCTGAAATATCAAAAAAAAATTGCAGGAAAATACGGTAATATATGCAAACTGGGTGATTTCCACCAGGCAAGATAGTATTAAGGAAACTTTGAATTTGAATAGTGTTATGATGTGAAATCTTTTTGTTTTCAAGAAAAACATTAACATTCTTAGAAATAACAGAGTCCTTCTATAAATGATACACGCTGTGTTGGCCGAGTGGTTAAGGCATTTGACTTGAAATCAAATGGGATATTCCCTCACAGGTTCAAATTCTGTTCACAGCGATTTTGCTAGCAATGCTACTTTGAGGTGAAAAATAATTGTTCTTTCAGATAATATCACCAGGAAGAGATATTTATACACACAAGAATAATATCATCATTAGGTTACTAGAGCAAATGTTTCTCCTTAGGTCACTGTATATTCAAACTGGATGATTTCCACCAGGCAAGATAGTATTCAGGAAACTTTGAATTTGAATGGTGTTATGATGTGAAATCTTTTTGTTTTCAATAAAAACACTAACATTGTTAGAAATAACCGAGTCCTTCTATAAATGATACACGCTGTGATGGCCGAGTGGTTAAGGCGTTTGACTTGAAATGAAACTGTTTATTTGAATAGTCTTTTGATGTGAAATCTTTATATTTTCAATAAAAAAACTAGCATCGTTAGAAATAACAAAGTCCTTCTATAAATGATACACACTGTGATGGCCGAGTGAATAAGGTGTTTGACTTGAAATCAAATGGCATATTTCCTCACAGGTTCAAATCCTGTTCACAGCGATTTTGCAAGCAATGTTACTTTGATGTGCAAAATCATTGTTCTTTTAGATAATATCACCAGAAAGAGATATTTGTACACGCAACAATAATATCACAATTAGGTTACTAGAGCAAATGTTTCTCCTTAGGTCACTGTGACACAGATCATTTCTAATTATTGCAGCAAAAAAGTAATGTTGTGTGTGTGATGAATGTCATTGGATGAAAAACCCATCAAACCTTAAAAAGCAAAAGGAGTGCTCCTGGTTTTGAAAAGGAAAAAATCATGTTCTCATATTACATTATCCGGAAGTGTTACTAAAATTCATATGATGATGTGATGAGGGTTAATTCTGAAATATCAAAAAATGGGATTGTTGGAAAATAAGGAAATATATTCAAAGTGGGTGATTTCCACCAGGCAAGATAGTATCAAGGAAACTTTGAATTTGAATGGTGTTATGATGCGAAATCTTTTTGTTTTCAATAAAAACATTAAGATTGTTAGAAACGGAGTCCTTCTCTAAATGATACATGCTGTGATGGCTGAGTGGTTAAGGCGTTTGACTTGAAATCAAATGGAATATTCCCTCACAGGTTTAAATCCTGTCCACAGCGATTTTGCTAGCAATGCTACTTTGAGGTGAAAAATCATTGTTCTTATAGATAATATCACCAGGAGAGATATTTATACACACAAAATAATAATCATTTAGGTTACTAAGCAGATGATTCTCCTTAGGTCACTGTGACACAGATCATTTGTCATTATTGGAGCAAAAAGTAATGCTATGTGTGTGATGAATGTCATTGGTTGAAAAACCCATGAAACCTTAATTAGCAAAAGGAGTCCTCCTGCTTTTGAAAAGAAAAAATCATGTTTTCTATTACATTATAGCTGGAACTGTTACTAAATTATATGATGATGTGATCGGGTTAATTCTGAAATATCAAAAAAAAAATTGCAGGAAAATACGGTAATATATGCAAACTGGGTGATTTCCACCAGGCAGATAGTATTAAGGAAAACTTTGAATTTGAATAGTGTTATGATGTGAAATCTTTTTGTTTTCAATAAAAACATTAACATTGTTAGAAATAACAGAGTCCTTCTATAAATGATACACGCTGTGTTGGCCGGTGGTTAAGGCGTTTGACTTGAAATCAAATGGGATATTCCCTCACAGGTTCAAATTCTGTTCACAGCGATTTTGCTAGCAATGCTACTTTGAGGTGAAAAATAATTGTTCTTTCAGATAATATCACCAGGAAGAGATATTTATACACACAAGAATAATATCATCATTAGGGTTACTGGAGGAAATGTTTCTCCTTAGGTCAATGTATATTCAAACTGGATGATTTCCACCAGGCAAGATAGTATTCAGGAAACTTTGAATTTGAATGGTGTTATGATGTGAAATCTTTTTGTTTTCATAAAAACACTAACATTGTTAGAAATAACCGAGTCCTTCTATAAATGATACACGCTGTGATGGCCGAGTAGTTAAGGCGTTTGACTTGAAATGAAACTGTTTATTTGAATAGTCTTTTGATGTGAAATCTTTATATTTTCAATAAAAAAACTAGCATCGTTAGAAATAACAAAGTCCTTCTATAAATGATACACACTGTGATGGCCGAGTGATTAAGGTGTTTGACTTGAAATCAAATGGCATATTTCCTCACAGGTTCAAATCCTGTTCACAGCGATTTTGCAAGCAATGTTACTTTGATGTGCAAAATCATTGTTCTTTTAGATAATATCACCAGAAAGAGATATTTGTACACGCAACAATTATATCACAATTAGGTTACTAGAGCAAATGTTTCTCCTTAGGTCACTGTGACACAGATCATTTCTAATTATTGCAGCAAAAAAGTAATGTGATGTGTGTGATGAATGTCATTGGATGAAAAACCCATGAAACCTTAAAAAGCAAAAGGAGTGCTCCTGGTTTTGAAAGGAAAAAACCATGTTCTCATATTACATTTAGCTGGAACTGTTACTAAAAATTCATATAACGATGTGATTATGGGTAATTCTGAAATATCAAACAATTTTATTGCTGGAAAATAAGGAAATATATTCAAACTAGCTGATTTCCACCAGGCAAGATGTTATTAAGGAAACTTTGAATTTGAATAGTGTTATGATGTCAAATCTTTTTGTTTTCAAGAAAAACATTAACATTCTTAGAAATAACAGAGTCCTTCTATAAATGATACACGCTGTGTTGGCCGAGTGGTTAAGGCATTTGACTTGAAATCAAATGGGATATTCCCTCACAGGTTCAAATTCTGTTCACAGCCGATTTTGCTAGCAATGCTACTTGAGGTGAAAAATAATTGTTCTTTCAGTTAATATCACCAGGAAGAGATATTTATACACACAAGAATAATATCATCATTAGGTTACTAGAGCAAATGTTTCTCCTTAGGTCACTGTATATTCAAAGTGGGTGATTCCCACCAGGCAAGATAGTATCAAGGAAACTTTGAATTTGAATGGTGTTATGATGCGAAATCTTTTTGTTTTCAATAAAAACATTAACATTGTTAGAAATAACAAAGTCCTTCTATAAATGATACACACTGTGATGGCCGAGTGATTAAGGTGTTTGACTTGAAATCAAATGGCATATTTCCTCACAGGTTCAAATCCTGTTCACAGCTATTTTGCAAGCAATGTTACTTTGATGTGCAAATCATTGTTCTTTTAGATAATATCACCAGAAAGAGATATTTGTACACGCAACAATAATATCATCATTAGGTTACTAGAGCAGATGATTCCCCTTAGGTCACTGTCACACAGATCATTTCTGATTATTGGAGCAAAAAGTAATGCTATGTGTGTGATGAATGTCATTGGATGAAAAACCCATGAAACCTTAATTAGCAAAAGGAGTGCTCCTGGTTTTGAAAAGGAAAAAACCATGTTCTCATATTACATTTAGCTGGAACTGGTACTAAAATTCATATGATGATGTGATCAGGGTTAATTCTGAAATATCAAAAAATGGGATTATTGGAAATTAAGGAAATATATTCAAAGTGGGTGATTTCCACCAGGCAAGATAGTATCAAGGGAAACTTTGAATTTGAATGGTGTTATGATGCGAAATCTTTTTGTTTTCAATAAAAACTAGAATAGAAAATACGGTAATATATGCAAACTGGGTGATTTCCACCAGGCAAGATAGTATTAAGGAAACTTTGAATTTGAATAGTGTTATGATGTGAAATCTTTTTGTTTTCAATAAAAACATTAACATTGTTAGAAATAACAAAGTCCTTCTATAAATGATACACACTGTGATGGCCGAGTGATTAAGGTCTTTGACTTGAAATCAAATGGCATATTTCCTCACAGGTTCAAATCCTGTTCACAGCGATTTGCTAGCTATGTTACTTTGATGTGGAAAATCATTGTTCTTTTAGATAATATCACCAGGAAGAGATATTTATACACACAACAATAATATCATAATTAGGTTACTGGAGCAGATGATTTTCCTTCGGTCACTGAGACACAGATCATTTCTCATTATTGCAGCAAAAAGTAATGCTATGTGTCTGATGAATGTCATTGGATGAAAATCCCATGAAACCTTAAAAAGCGAAAGGAGTGCTCCTGCTTTTGAAAAGGAAAAAGCCATGTTCTCATATTACATTTAGCTGGAACTGTTACTAAAATTCATATAACGATGTGATTATGGGTAATTCTGAAATATCAAAAAATGGGATTGTTGGAAAATACGGAAATATATTCAAAGTGGGTGATTCCCACCAGGCAAGATAGTATCAAGGAAACTTTGAATTTGAATGGTGTTATGATGCGAAATCTTTTTGTTTTCAATAAAAACATTAACATTGTTAGAAATAACAAAGTCCTTCTATAAATGATACACACTGTGATGGCCGAGTGATTAAGGTGTTTGACTTGAAATCAAATGGCATATTTCCTCACAGGTTCAAATCCTGTTCACAGCGATTTTGCAAGCAATGTTACTTTTGATGTGCAAAATCATTGTTCTTTTAGATAATATCACCAGAAAGAGATATTTGTACACGCAACAATAATATCATCATTAGGTTACTAGAGCAGATGATTCCCCTTAGGTCACTGTCACACAGATCATTTCTGATTATTGGAGCAAAAAGTAATGCTATGTGTGTGATGAATGTCATTGGATGAAAAACCCATGAAACCTCAATTAGCAAAAGGAGTGCTCCTGGTTTTGAAAAGGAAAAAACCATGTTCTCATATTACATTTAGCTGGAACTGGTACTAAAATTCATATGATGATGTGATCAGGGTTAATTCTGAAATATCAAAAAATGGGATTATTGGAAAATAAGGAAATATATTCAAAGTGGGTGATTTCCACCAGGCAAGATAGTATCAAGGAAACTTTGAATTTGAATGGTGTTATGATGCGAAATCTTTTTGTTTTCAATAAAAACTAGAATAGAAAATACGGTAATATATGCAAACTGGGTGATTTCCACCAGGCAAGATAGTATTAAGGAAACTTTGAATTTGAATAGTGTTATGATGTGAAATCTTTTTGTTTTCAATAAAAACATTAACATTGTTAGAAATAACAAAGTCCTTCTATAAATGATACACACTGTGATGGCCGAGTGATTAAGGTGTTTGACTTGAAATCAAATGGCATATTTCCTCACAGGTTCAAATCCTGTTCACAGCGTTTTTGCTAGCTATGTTACTTTGATGTGGAAAATCATTGTTCTTTTAGATAATATCACCAGGAAGAGATATTTATACACACAACAATAATATCATAATTAGGTTACTAGAGCAGATGATTTTCCTTCGGTCACTGAGACACAGATCATTTCTCATTATTGCAGCAAAAAGTAATGCTATGTGTCTGATGAATGTCATTGGATGAAAATCCCATGAAACCTTAAAAAGCGAAAGGAGTGCTCCTGCTTTTGAAAAGGAAAAAGCCATGTTCTCATATTACATTTAGCTGGAACTGTTACTAAAATTCATATAACGATGTGATTATGGGTAATTCTGAAATATCAAAAAATGGGATTGTTGGAAAATACGGAAATATATTCAAAGTGGGTGATTCCCACCAGGCAAGATAGTATCAAGGAACCTTTGAATTTGAATGGTGTTATGATGCGAAATCTTTTTGTTTTCAATAAAAACATTAACATTGTTAGAAATAACAAAGTTCTTCTATAAATGATACACACTGTGATGGCCGAGTGGTTAAGGCGTTTGACTTGAAATCAAATGGGATATTCCCTCACAGGTTCAAATCCTGTTCACAGCGATTTTGCTAGCAATGCTACTTTGAGGTGAAAAATAATTGTTCTTTCAGATAATATCACCAGGAAGAGATATTTATACACACAAGAATAATATCATCATTAGGTTACTAGAGCAAATGTTTCTCCTTAGGTCACTGTATATTCAAACTGGATGATTTCCACCAGGCAAGATAGTATTCAGGAAACTTTGAATTTGAATGGTGTTATGATGTGAAATCTTTTTGTTTTCAATAAAAACACTAACATTGTTAGAAATAACCGAGTCCTTCTATAAATGATACACGCTGTGATGGCCGAGTGGATAAGGCGTTTGACTTGAAATGAAACTGTTTATTTGAATAGTCTTTTGATGTGAAATCTTTATATTTTCAATAAAAAAACTAGCATCGTTAGAAATAACAAAGTCCTTCTATAAATGATACACACTGTGATGGCCGAGTGATTAAGGTGTTTGACTTGAAATCAAATGGCATATTTCCTCACAGGCTCAAATCCTGTTCACAGAGATTTTGCAAGCAATGTTACTTTGATGTGCAAAATCATTGTTCTTTTAGATAATATCACTAGAAAGAGATATTTGTACACGCAACAATAATATCACAATTAGGTTACTAGAGCAAATGTTTCTCTTTAGGTCACTGTGACACAGATCATTTCTAATTATTGCAACAAAAAAGTAATGTTATGTGTGTGATGAATGTCATTCGATGAAAAGCCCATGAAACCTTAAAGTGCCCCTCACCTTATTTTTTTATTCTTTATATCGATAAAACTTTCTTCGCTGATTTCAGATACGAAAATATTTTTTAAATCTGACGTCTTGTTAACGAGTTATAACGTGGGGAAGTGTCGATGTTTCGTCATTTTCGCCATTTTTTGTGGTCAACTTTTAGGACTGGGATCTACCTACTATGACATCATAGTTGGTGCCATTGTGCCCCGTTCATTTTCCCGTACTGAAGCAACAAATCCGGCATCAATTTTCTCTCATACGATGCACTCGATATTTGTTTTTTTGACTTTGATGATTAGAAACAGGTCGGCGCATTATGACATTGAAATTTGAAAGGCTTGCGATGAGTTTGCAGCTGTGGGGAGGAATTACAAAATTCCCATGTAGTGGCTGCTCGTTGTGCTCAGTGGAGGCGGGCGTGGGCCGTGCAATGTTAAAACTGTACGGGAACGGGGATGCCAAGAAGAGCATCAAAACATGATGATAAAACTGGGATGCCATATCGATGTGTTTTGCTAGCCCATGGAAATACACCCGATAAATCAAAATTTGTATGGCTTCACAAAATTCTGCTTTATCAGGATGATCGCCCTAAAACTGTGAGGAGAAGGAGATGGATAGATTTCATCAATTCGCAACGACGGAAGAAATTCTATGGACGCCTCATCATGAATGAAATAAACCAAACAACAAAGCGCAATAATTTCGGCACAATAACGAAATTCATGTGTAGTAATAAGGAATTGTGTTGCAGATTTTCTACACTTGCTGTTCCAAATGAAAATCAAATCGTTTCAAGCTTCCTCAAACCCCAAAGGTTTAGACTGACACGGATATGATGGCCTAAATTATTGCGTATATTGAATTTTGATATACACTTTTGCTTCATCACAAGTACAACAAAAAGATAATAATTCAGATCTAGTCAAATGCCCAGAAAGTTTTCTTTCAACATTTCTTTTCTTGCTCACATCTCTTTCATGGCTTTGACTGAAAGAGTTCTCAGCCAAATGGCATCAAATGCATCAGGTTTCTCCTTCCTTCATCGGTATCACTATCAACGATCTGCTTTGCTCTACGATACGATCAATCCTATCCCCTCGCCATCTTCGCATTCCTCGGCACTGCAATCCCTACTGTCATGAACTACTATCCGACAAAGAATGTTAATTCATGGAAACTTTCTATTCGATTCTGATCACCAAAATTGCACAAATACCCACGAATACACATAACGAGACACAACAAAAGCGCATCGCAAACACTATTTATTGTACTGAATATAGGCCTACGCCCGCCGCCACTGAATACAACGAGCAGCCACTACATTGGAGTTTACCTACTATGATGTCATAGTAGGTAAATTACGGCCCTAAAAGTTGACCACGAAAAAGTGGCACGCGTTGCCTCGTATCTCAAAAACTACTTGTCATATCAAAAAAATATAAACGGATTCAGAATCAGCGCATTCGAATCTATAGTTTTAGCCAATAAAAAAATAAGGTGTAGGGGCACTTTAAAAAGCGAAAGGAGTGCTCCTGCTTTTGAAAAGGAAAAAGCCATGTTCTCATATTACATTTAGCTGGAACTGTTACTAAAATTCATATAACGATGTGATTATGGGTAATTCTGAAATATCAAAAAATGGGATTGTTGGAAAATACGGAAATATATTCAAAGTGGGTGATTCCCACCAGGCAAGATAGTATCAAGGAAACTTTGAATTTGAATGGTGTTATGATGCGAAATCTTTTTGTTTTCAATAAAAACATTAACATTGTTAGAAATAACAAAGTCCTTCTATAAATGATACACACTGTGATGGCCGAGTGATTAAGGTGTTTGACTTGAAATCAAATGGCATATTTCCTCACAGGTTCAAATCCTGTTCACAGCGATTTTGCAAGCAATGTTACTTTGATGTGCAAAATCATTGTTCTTTTAGATAATATCACCAGAAAGAGATATTTGTACACGCAACAATAATATCATCATTAGGTTACTAGAGCAGATGATTCCCCTTAGGTCACTGTCACACAGATCATTTCTGATTATTGGAGCAAAAAGTAATGCTATGTGTGTGATGAATGTCATTGGATGAAAAACCCATGAAACCTTAATTAGCAAAAGGAGTGCTCCTGGTTTTGAAAAGGAAAAAACCATGTTCTCATATTACATTTAGCTGGAACTGGTACTAAAATTCATATGATGATGTGATCAGGGTTAATTCTGAAATATCAAAAAATGGGATTATTGGAAAATAAGGAAATATATTCAAAGTGGGTGATTTCCACCAGGCAAGATAGTATCAAGGAAACTTTGAATTTGAATGGTGTTATGATGCGAAATCTTTTTGTTTTCAATAAAAACTAGAATAGAAAATACGGTAATATATGCAAACTGGGTGATTTCCACCAGGCAAGATAGTATTAAGGAAACTTTGAATTTGAATAGTGTTATGATGTGAAATCTTTTTGTTTTCAATAAAAACATTAACATTGTTAGAAATAACAAAGTCCTTCTATAAATGATACACACTGTGATGGCCGAGTGATTAAGGTCTTTGACTTGAAATCAAATGGCATATTTCCTCACAGGTTCAAATCCTGTTCACAGCGATTTTGCTAGCTATGTTACTTTGATGTGGAAAATCATTGTTCTTTTAGATAATATCACCAGGAAGAGATATTTATACACACAACAAAAATATCATAATTAGGTTACTAGAGCAGATGATTTTCCTTCGGTCACTGAGACACAGATCATTTCTCATTATTGCAGCAAAAAGTAATGCTATGTGTCTGATGAATGTCATTGGATGAAAATCCCATGAAACCTTAAAAAGCGAAAGGAGTGCTCCTGCTTTTGAAAAGGAAAAAGCCATGTTCTCATATTACATTTAGCTGGAACTGTTACTAAAATTCATATAACGATGTGATTATGGGTAATTCTGAAATATCAAAAAATGGGATTGTTGGAAAATACGGAAATATATTCAAAGTGGGTGATTCCCACCAGGCAAGATAGTATCAAGGAAACTTTGAATTTGAATGGTGTTATGATGCGAAATCTTTTTGTTTTCAATAAAAACATTAACATTGTTAGAAATAACAAAGTCCTTCTATAAATGATACACACTGTGATGGCCGAGTGATTAAGGTGTTTGACTTGAAATCAAATGGCATATTTCCTCACAGGTTCAAATCCTGTTCACAGCGATTTTGCAAGCAATGTTACTTTGATGTGCAAAATCATTGTTCTTTTAGATAATATCACCAGAAAGAGATATTTGTACACGCAACAATAATATCATCATTAGGTTACTAGAGCAGATGATTCCCCTTAGGTAACTGTCACACAGATCATTTCTGATTATTGGAGCAAAAAGTAATGCTATGTGTGTGATGAATGTCATTGGATGAAAAACCCATGAAACCTTAATTAGCAAAAGGAGTGCTCCTGGTTTTGAAAAGGAAAAAACCATGTTCTCATATTACATTTAGCTGGAACTGGTACTAAAATTCATATGATGATGTGATCAGGGTTAATTCTGAAATATCAAAAAATGGGATTATTGGAAAATAAGGAAATATATTCAAAGTGGGTGATTTCCACCAGGCAAGATAGTATCAAGGAAACTTTGAATTTGAATGGTGTTATGATGCGAAATCTTTTTGTTTTCAATAAAAGCTAGAATAGAAAATACGGTAATATATGCAAACTGGGTGATTTCCACCAGGCAAGATAGTATTAAGGAAACTTTGAATTTGAATAGTGTTATGATGTGAAATCTTTTTGTTTTCAATAAAAACATTAACATTGTTAGAAATAACAAAGTCCTTCTATAAATGATACACACTGTGATGGCCGAGTGATTAAGGTGTTTGACTTGAAATCAAATGGCATATTTCCTCACAGGTTCAAATCCTGTTCACAGCGATTTTGCTAGCTATGTTACTTTGATGTGGAAAATCATTGTTCTTTTAGATAATATCACCAGGAAGAGATATTTATACACACAACAATAATATCATAATTAGGTTACTAGAGCAGATGATTTTCCTTCGGTCACTGAGACACAGATCATTTCTCATTATTGCAGCAAAAAGTAATGCTATGTGTCTGATGAATGTCATTGGATGAAAATCCCATGAAACCTTAAAAAGCGAAAGGAGTGCTCCTGCTTTTGAAAAGGAAAAAGCCATGTTCTCATATTACATTTAGCTGGAACTGTTACTAAAATTCATATAACGATGTGATTATGGGTAATTCTGAAATATCAAAAAATGGGATTGTTGGAAAATACGGAAATATATTCAAAGTGGGTGATTCCCACCAGGCAAGATAGTATCAAGGAAACTTTGAATTTGAATGGTGTTATGATGCGAAATTTTTTTGATTTCAATAAAAACATTAACATTGTTAGAAATAACAAAGTTCTTCTATAAATGATACACACTGTGATGGCCGAGTGGTTAAGGCGTTTGACTTGAAATGAAACTGTTTATTTGAATAGTCTTTTGATGTGAAATCTTTATATTTTCAATAAAAAAACTATCATGGTTAGAAATAACAAAGTCCTTCTATAAATGATACACACTGTGATGGCCGAGTGATTAAGGTGTTTGACTTGAAATCAAATGGCATATTTCCTCACAGGTTCAAATCCTGTTCACAGCGATTTTGCTGGCAATGTTACTTTGATGTGCAAAATCATTGTTCTTTTAGATAATATCACCAGAAAGAGATATTTGTACACGCAACAATAATATCACAATTAGGTTACTAGAGCAAATGTTTCTCTTTAGGTCACTGTGACACAGATCATTTCTAATTATTGCAGCAAAAAAGTAATGTTTTGTGTGTGATGAATGTCATTGGATGAAAAACCCATGAAACCTTAAAAAGCAAAAGGAGTGCTCCTGGTTTTGAAAAGGAAAAAATCATGTTCTCATATTACATTATCCGGAAGTGTTACTAAAATTCATACGATGATGTGATCCGGGTTAATTCTGAAATATCAAAAGATGGGATTGTTGGAAAATACGGAAATATATTGAAACTAGCTGATTTCCACCAGGCAAGATGTTATTAAGGAAACTTTGAATTTGAATAGTGTTATGATGTGAAATCTTTTTGTTTTCAATAAAAACATTAACATTGTTAGAAATAACAAAGTCCTTCTATAAATGATACACACTGTGATGGCCGAGTGATTAAGGTGTTTGACTTGAAATCAAATGGCATATTTCCTCACAGGTTCAAATCCTGTTCACAGCGATTTTGCAAGCAATGTTACTTTGATGTGCAAAATCATTGTTCTTTTAGATAATATCACCGGAAAGAGATATTTGTACACGCAACAATAATATCACAATTAGGTTACTAGAGCAAATGTTTCTCTTTAGGTCACTGTGACACAGATCATTTCTAATTATTGCAGCAAAAAAGTAATGTTATGTGTGTGATGAATGTCATTGGATGAAAAACCCATGAAACCTTAAAAAGCAAAAGGAGTGCTCCTGGTTTTGAAAAGGAAAAAATCATGTTCTCATATTACATTATCCGGAAGTGTTACTAAAATTCATATGATGATGTGATCCGGGTTAATTCTGAAATATCAAAAAATGGGATTGTTTGAAAATACGGAAATATATTCAAAGTGGGTGATTTCCACCAGGCAAGATAGTATCAAGGAAACTTTGAATTTGAATGGTGTTATGATGCGAAATCTTTTTGTTTTCAATAAAAACATTAACATTGTTAGAAATAACAGAGTCCTTCTATAAATGATACATGCTGTGATGGCCGAGTGGTTAAGGCGTTTGACTTGAAATCAAATGGAATATTCCCTCACAGGTTTAAATCCTGTTCACAGCGATTTTGCTAGCTATGTTACTTTGATGTGGAAAATCATTGTTCTTTTAGATAATATCACCAGGAAGAGATATTTATACACACAACAATAATATCATAATTAGGTTACTAGAGCAGATGATTTTCTTTCGGTCACTGAGACACAGATCATTTCTCATTATTGCAGCAAAAAGTAATGCTATGTGTCTGATGAATGTCATTGGATGAAAATCCCATGAAACCTTAAAAAGCGAAAGGAGTGCTCCTGCTTTTGAAAAGGAAAAAGCCATTTTCTCATATTACATTTAGCTGGAACTGTTACTAAAATTCATATAACGATGTGATTATGGGTAATTCTGAAATATCAAAAAATGGGATTGTTGGAAAATACGGAAATATATTCAAAGTGGGTGATTCCCACCAGGCAAGATAGTATCAAGGAAATTTTGAATTTGAATGGTGTTATGATGCGAAATCTTTTTGTTTTCAATAAAAACATTAACATTGTTAGAAATAACAAAGTCCTTCTATAAATGATACACACTGTGATGGCCGAGTGATTAAGGTGTTTGACTTTAAATCAAATGGCATATTTCCTCACAGGTTCAAATCCTGTTCACAGCGATTTTGCAAGCAATGTTACTTTGATGTGCAAAATCATTGTTCTTTTAGATAATATCACCAGAAAGAGATATTTGTACACGCAACAATAATATCATCATTAGGTTACTAGAGCAGATGATTCCCCTTAGGTCACTGTCACACAGATCATTTCTCATTATTGGAGCAAAAAGTAATGCTATGTGTGTGATGAATGTCATTGGATGAAAAACCCATGAAACCTTAATTAGCAAAAGGAGTGCTCCTGGTTTTGAAAAGGAAAAAACCATGTTCTCATATTACATTTAGCTGGAACTGGTACTAAAATTCATATGATGATGTGATCAGGGTTAATTCTGAAATATCAAAAAATGGGATTATTGGAAAATAAGGAAATATATTCAAAGTGGGTGATTTCCACCAGGCAAGATAGTATCAAGGAAACTTTGAATTTGAATGGTGTTATGATGCGAAATCTTTTTGTTTTCAATAAAAACTAGAATAGAAAATACGGTAATATATGCAAACTGGGTGATTTCCACCAGGCAAGATAGTATTAAGGAAACTTTGAATTTGAATAGTGTTATGATGTGAAATCTTTTTGTTTTCAATAAAAACATTAACATTGTTAGAAATAACAAAGTCCTTCTATAAATGATACACACTGTGATGGCCGAGTGATTAAGGTCTTTGACTTGAAATCAAATGGCATATTTCCTCACAGGTTCAAATCCTGTTCACAGCGATTTTGCTAGCTATGTTACTTTGATGTGGAAAATCATTGTTCTTTTAGATAATATCACCAGGAAGAGATATTTATACACACAACAATAATATCATAATTAGGTTACTAGAG
Organism: Sanderia malayensis; assembly: GCA_013076295.1. Taxonomy (NCBI): domain Eukaryota; kingdom Metazoa; phylum Cnidaria; class Scyphozoa; order Semaeostomeae; family Pelagiidae; genus Sanderia; species Sanderia malayensis. The sequence goes on along the minus strand of RQOL01000423.1, from coordinate 51,608 downwards.
CAGATGATTTTCCTTCGGTCACTGAGACACAGATCATTTCTCATTATTGCAGCAAAAAGTAATGCTATGTGTCTGATGAATGTCATTGGATGAAAATCCCATGAAACCTTAAAAAGCGAAAGGAGTGCTCCTGCTTTTGAAAAGGAAAAAGCCATGTTCTCATATTACATTTAGCTGGAACTGTTACTAAAATTCATATAACGATGTGATTATGGGTAATTCTGAAATATCAAAAAATGGGATTGTTGGAAAATACGGAAATATATTCAAAGTGGGTGATTCCCACCAGGCAAGATAGTATCAAGGAAACTTTGAATTTGAATGGTGTTATGATGCGAAATCTTTTTGTTTTCAATAAAAACATTAACATTGTTAGAAATAACAAAGTCCTTCTATAAATGATACACACTGTGATGGCCGAGTGATTAAGGTGTTTGACTTGAAATCAAATGGCATATTTCCTCACAGGTTCAAATCCTGTTCACAGCGATTTTGCAAGCAATGTTACTTTGATGTGCAAAATCATTGTTCTTTTAGATAATATCACCAGAAAGAGATATTTGTACACGCAACAATAATATCATCATTAGGTTACTAGAGCAGATGATTCCCCTTAGGTCACTGTCACACAGATCATTTCTGATTATTGGAGCAAAAAGTAATGCTATGTGTGTGATGAATGTCATTGGATGAAAAACCCATGAAACCTTAATTAGCAAAAGGAGTGCTCCTGGTTTTGAAAAGGAAAAAACCATGTTCTCATATTACATTTAGCTGGAACTGGTACTAAAATTCATATGATGATGTGATCAGGGTTAATTCTGAAATATCAAAAAATGGGATTATTGGAAAATAAGGAAATATATTCAAAGTGGGTGATTTCCACCAGGCAAGATAGTATCAAGGAAACTTTGAATTTGAATGGTGTTATGATGCGAAATCTTTTTGTTTTCAATAAAAACTAGAATAGAAAATACGGTAATATATGCAAACTGGGTGATTTCCACCAGGCAAGATAGTATTAAGGAAACTTTGAATTTGAATAGTGTTATGATGTGAAATCTTTTTGTTTTCAATAAAAACATTAACATTGTTAGAAATAACAAAGTCCTTCTATAAATGATACACACTGTGATGGCCGAGTGATTAAGGTGTTTGACTTGAAATCAAATGGCATATTTCCTCACAGGTTCAAATCCTGTTCACAGCGATTTTGCTAGCTATGTTACTTTGATGTGGAAAATCATTGTTCTTTTAGATAATATCACCAGGAAGAGATATTTATACACACAACAATAATATCATAATTAGGTTACTAGAGCAGATGATTTTCCTTCGGTCACTGAGACACAGATCATTTCTCATTATTGCAGCAAAAAGTAATGCTATGTGTCTGATGAATGTCATTGGATGAAAATCCCATGAAACCTTAAAAAGCGAAAGGAGTGCTCCTGCTTTTGAAAAGGAAAAAGCCATGTTCTCATATTACATTTAGCTGGAACTGTTACTAAAATTCATATAACGATGTGATTATGGGTAATTCTGAAATATCAAAAAATGGGATTGTTGGAAAATACGGAAATATATTCAAAGTGGGTGATTCCCACCAGGCAAGATAGTATCAAGGAACCTTTGAATTTGAATGGTGTTATGATGCGAAATCTTTTTGTTTTCAATAAAAACATTAACATTGTTAGAAATAACAAAGTTCTTCTATAAATGATACACACTGTGATGGCCGAGTGGTTAAGGCGTTTGACTTGAAATGAAACTGTTTATTTGAATAGTCTTTTGATGTGAAATCTTTATATTTTCAATAAAAAAACTATCATGGTTAGAAATAACAAAGTCCTTCTATAAATGATACACACTGTGATGGCCGAGTGATTAAGGTGTTTGACTTGAAATCAAATGGCATATTTCCTCACAGGTTCAAATCCTGTTCACAGCGATTTTGCTGGCAATGTTACTTTGATGTGCAAAATCATTGTTCTTTTAGATAATATCACCAGAAAGAGATATTTGTACACGCAACAATAATATCACAATTAGGTTACTAGAGCAAATGTTTCTCTTTAGGTCACTGTGACACAGATCATTTCTAATTATTGCAGCAAAAAAGTAATGTTATGTGTGTGATGAATGTCATTGGATGAAAAACCCATGAAACCTTAAAAAGCAAAAGGAGTGCTCCTGGTTTTGAAAAGGAAAAAATCATGTTCTCATATTACATTATCCGGAAGTGTTACTAAAATTCATACGATGATGTGATCCGGGTTAATTCTGAAATATCAAAAGATGGGATTGTTGGAAAATACGGAAATATATTGAAACTAGCTGATTTCCACCAGGCAAGATGTTATTAAGGAAACTTTGAATTTGAATAGTGTTATGATGTGAAATCTTTTTGTTTTCAATAAAAACATTAACATTGTTAGAAATAACAAAGTCCTTCTATAAATGATACACACTGTGATGGCCGAGTGATTAAGGTGTTTGACTTGAAATCAAATGGCATATTTCCTCACAGGTTCAAATCCTGTTCACAGCGATTTTGCAAGCAATGTTACTTTGATGTGCAAAATCATTGTTCTTTTAGATAATATCACCGGAAAGAGATATTTGTACACGCAACAATAATATCACAATTAGGTTACTAGAGCAAATGTTTCTCTTTAGGTCACTGTGACACAGATCATTTCTAATTATTGCAGCAAAAAAGTAATGTTATGTGTGTGATGAATGTCATTGGATGAAAAACCCATGAAACCTTAAAAAGCAAAAGGAGTGCTCCTGGTTTTGAAAAGGAAAAAATCATGTTCTCATATTACATTATCCGGAAGTGTTACTAAAATTCATATGATGATGTGATCCGGGTTAATTCTGAAATATCAAAAAATGGGATTGTTTGAAAATACGGAAATATATTCAAAGTGGGTGATTTCCACCAGGCAAGATAGTATCAAGGAAACTTTGAATTTGAATGGTGTTATGATGCGAAATCTTTTTGTTTTCAATAAAAACATTAACATTGTTAGAAATAACAGAGTCCTTCTATAAATGATACATGCTGTGATGGCCGAGTGGTTAAGGCGTTTGACTTGAAATCAAATGGAATATTCCCTCACAGGTTTAAATCCTGTTCACAGCGATTTTGCTAGCTATGTTACTTTGATGTGGAAAATCATTGTTCTTTTAGATAATATCACCAGGAAGAGATATTTATACACACAACAATAATATCATAATTAGGTTACTAGAGCAGATGATTTTCTTTCGGTCACTGAGACACAGATCATTTCTCATTATTGCAGCAAAAAGTAATGCTATGTGTCTGATGAATGTCATTGGATGAAAATCCCATGAAACCTTAAAAAGCGAAAGGAGTGCTCCTGCTTTTGAAAAGGAAAAAGCCATTTTCTCATATTACATTTAGCTGGAACTGTTACTAAAATTCATATAACGATGTGATTATGGGTAATTCTGAAATATCAAAAAATGGGATTGTTGGAAAATACGGAAATATATTCAAAGTGGGTGATTCCCACCAGGCAAGATAGTATCAAGGAAACTTTGAATTTGAATGGTGTTATGATGCGAAATCTTTTTGTTTTCAATAAAAACATTAACATTGTTAGAAATAACAAAGTCCTTCTATAAATGATACACACTGTGATGGCCGAGTGATTAAGGTGTTTGACTTTAAATCAAATGGCATATTTCCTCACAGGTTCAAATCCTGTTCACAGCGATTTTGCAAGCAATGTTACTTTGATGTGCAAAATCATTGTTCTTTTAGATAATATCACCAGAAAGAGATATTTGTACACGCAACAATAATATCACAATTAGGTTACTAGAGCAAATGTTTCTCTTTAGGTCACTGTGACACAGATCATTTCTAATTATTGCAGCAAAAAAGTAATGTTATGTGCGTGATGAATGTCATTGGATGAAAAACCCATGAAACCTTAAAAAGCGAAAGGAGTGCTCCTGGTTTTGAAAAGGAAAAAATCATGTTCTCATATTACATTATCCGGAAGTGTTACTAAAATTCATATGATGATGTGATCCGGGTTAATTCTGAAATATCAAAAAATGAGATTGTTGTAAAATACGGAAATATATTCAAAGTGGGTGATTTCCACCAGGCAAGATAGTATCAAGGAAACTTTGAATTTGAATGGTGTTATGATGCCAAATCTTTTTGTTTTCAATAAAAACATTAACATTGTTAGAAATAACAGAGTCCTTCTATAAATGATACATGCTGTGATGGCCGAGTGGTTAAGGCGTTTCACTTGAAATCAAATGGAATATTCCCTCACAGGTTGAAATCCTGTTCACAGCGATTTTGCTAGCTATGTTACTTTCATGTGGAAAATCATTGTTCTTTTAGATAATATCACCAGGAAGAGATATTTATACACACAACAATAATATCATAATTAGGTTACTAGAGCAGATGATTTTCCTTCGGTCACTGAGACACAGATCATTTCTCATTATTGCAGCAAAAAGTAATGCTATGTGTCTGATGAATGTCATTGGATGAAAATCCCATGAAACCTTAAAAAGCGAAAGGAGTGCTCCTGCTTTTGAAAAGTAAAAAACCATGTTCTCATATTACATTTAGCTGGAACTGTTACTAAAATTCATATAACGATGTGATTATGGGTAATTCTGAAATATCAAAAAAAAAAATTGCTGGAAAATACGGAAATATATTCAAACTGGGTGATTTCCACCAGGCAAGATAGTATTCAGGAAACTTTGAATTTGAATAGTGTTATGATGTGAAATCTTTTTGTTTTCAATAAAAACACTAACATTGTTAGAAATAACCGAGTCCTTCTATAAATGATACACGCTGTGATGGCCGAGTGGTTAAGGCGTTTGACTTGAAATGAAACTGTTTATTTGAATAGTCTTTTGATGTGAAATCTTTATATTTTCAATAAAAAAACTATCATGGTTAGAAATAACAAAGTCCTTCTATAAATGATACACACTGTGATGGCCGAGTGATTAAGGTGTTTGACTTGAAATCAAATGGCATATTTCCTCACAGGTTCAAATCCTGTTCACAGCGATTTTGCTAGCAATGTTACTTTGATGTGCAAAATCATTGTTCTTTTAGATAATATCACCAGAAAGAGATATTTGTACACGCAACAATAATATCACAATTAGGTTACTAGAGCAAATGTTTCTCTTTAGGTCACTGTGACACAGATCATTTCTAATTATTGCAGCAAAAAAGTAATGTTATGTGTGTGCTGAATGTCATTGGATGAAAAACCCATGAAACCTTAAAAAGCAAAAGGAGTGCTCCTGGTTTTGAAAAGGAAAAAGTCATGTTCTCATATTACATTATCCGGAAGTGTTACTAAAATTCATATGATGATGTGATCCGGGTTAATTCTGAAATATCAAAAGATAGGATTGTTGGAAAATACGGAAATATATTGAAACTAGCTGATTTCCACCAGGCAAGATGTTATTAAGGAAACTTTGAATTTGAAGAGTGTTATGAAGTGAAATATTTTTGTTTTCAATAAAAACATTAACATTGTTAGAAATAACAGAGTCGTTCTATCAAATGGGATATTCCCTCACAGGTTCAAATCCTGTTCACAGCGATAGTGCTATCAATGTTACTTTGATGTGCAAAATCATTGTTCTTTTAGGTAATATCACCAGGAATAGATAATTATACACACAACAATAATATGATAATTACCTTACTAGAGCAGATGATTCTCCTTAGGTGACTGAGACACAGATCATTTCTCATTATTAGAGCAAAAAGTAATGTTATGTGTGTGAAGATTTCTGGTGGATGAAAAACCCAGGAAACCTTAAAAAGCAAAAGGAATGCTCCTGGTTTTGAAAAGGTAAAAATCGTGTTTTCATTTTACATTATCCGGAGCTGTTACTAAAATTCATATAATCATGTGATCAGGGGTAATTCTGAAATATCAAAAAATTTGATTGCTGGAAAATAGGAAAATATATTCAAACTAGGTGATTTCCACAAGGCAAGATGTTATTAAGGAAACTTTGAATTTGAATAGTGTTATGATGTCAAATCTTTTTGTTTTCAATAAAAACATTAACATTGTTAGAAATAACAAAGTCCTTCTATAAATGATACACACTGTGATGGCCGAGTGATTAAGGTGTTTGACTTGAAATCAAATGGCATATTTCCTCACAGGTTCAAATCCTGTTCACAGCGATTTTGCAAGCAATGTTACTTTGATGTGCAAAATCATTGTTCTTTTAGATAATATCACCGGAAAGAGATATTTGTACACGCAACAATAATATCACAATTAGGTTACTAGAGCAAATGTTTCTCTTTAGGTCACTGTGACACAGATCATTTCTATTTATTGCAGCAAAAAAGTAATGTTATGTGTGTGATGAATGTCATTGGATGAAAAACCCATGAAACCTTAAAAAGCAAAAGGAGTGCTCCTGGTTTTGAAAAGGAAAAAATCATGTTCTCATATTACATTATCCGGAAGTGTTACTAAAATTCATATGATGATGTGATCCGGGTGAATTCTGAAATATCAAAAAATGGGATTGTTTGAAAATACGGAAATATATTCAAAGTGGGTGATTTCCACCAGGCAAGATAGTATCAAGGAAACTTTGAATTTGAATGGTGTTATGATGCGAAATCTTTTTGTTTTCAATAAAAACATTAACATTGTTAGAAATAACAGAGTCCTTCTATAAATGATACATGCTGTGATGGCCGAGTGGTTAAGGCGTTTGACTTGAAATCAAATGGGATATTCCCTCACAGGTTTAAATCCTGTTCACAACGATTTTGCTAGCTATGTTACTTTGATGTGGAAGATCATTGTTCTTTTAGATAATATCACCAGGAAGAGATATTTATACACACAACAATAATATCATAATTAGGTTACTAGAGCAGATGATTTTCCTTCGGTCACTGAGACACAGATCATTTCTCATTATTGCAGCAAAAAGTAATGCTATGTGTCTGATGAATGTCATTGGATGAAAATCCCATGAAACCTTAAAAAGCGAAAGGAGTGCTCCTGCTTTTGAAAAGGAAAAAGCCATGTTCTCATATTACATTTGGCTGGAACTGTTACTAAAATTCATATAACGATGTGATTATGGGTAATTCTGAAATATCAAAAAATGGGATTGTTGGAAAATACGGAAATATATTCAAAGTGGGTGATTCCCACCAGGCAAGATAGTATCAAGGAAACTTTAAATTTGAATGGTGTTATGATGCGAAATCTTTTTGTTTTCAATAAAAACATTAACATTGTTAGAAATAACAAAGTCCTTCTATAAATGATACACACTGTGATGGCCGAGTGATTAAGGTGTTTGACTTGAAATCAAATGGCATATTTCCTCACAGGTTCAAATCCTGTTCACAGCGATTTTGCAAGCAATGTTACTTTGTTGTGCAAAATCATTGTTCTTTTAGATAATATCACCAGAAAGAGATATTTGTACACCCAACAATAATATCATCATTAGGTTACTAGAGCAGATGATTCCCCTTAGGTCACTTTCACACAGATCATTTCTCATTATTGGAGCAAAAAGTAATGCTATGTGTGTGATGAATGTCATTGGATGAAAAACCCATGAAACCTTAATTAGCAAAAGGAGTGCTCCTGGTTTTGAAAAGGAAAAAACCATGTTCTCATATTACATTTAGCTGGAACTGGTACTAAAATTCATATGATGATGTGATCAGGGTTAATTCTGAAATATCAAAAAATGGGATTGTTGGAAAATAAGGAAATATATTCAAAGTGGGTGATTTCCACCAGGCAAGATAGTATCAAGGAAACTTTGAATTTGAATGGTGTTATGATGCGAAATCTTTTTGTTTTCAATAAAAACTAGAATAGAAAATACGGTAATATATGCAAACTGGGTGATTTCCACCAGGCAAGATAGTATTAAGGAAACTTTGAATTTGAATAGTGTTATGATGTGAAATCTTTTTGTTTTCAATAAAAACATTAACATTGTTAGAAATAACAAAGTCCTTCTATAAATGATACTTGCTGTGATGGCCGAGTGGTTAAGGCGTTTGACTTGAAATCAAATGCGATATTCCCTTACAGGTTCAAATCCTGTTCAAAGCGATTTTGCTAGCAATGTTACTTTGATGTGCAAAATCATTGTTCTTTTAGATAATATCACCAGGAAGAGAGATTTATACACGGAACAATAATATCACAATTAGGTTACTAGAGCAAATGTTTCTCCTTAGGTCACTGTGACACAGATGATTTCTAATTATTGCAGCGAAAAAGTAATGTTATGTGTGTGATGAATGTCATTGGATGAAAAACCCATGAAACCTTAAAAAGCAAAAGGAGTGCTCCTGGTTTTGAAAAGGAAAAAATCATGTTCTCATATTACATTATCCGGAAGTGTTACTAAAATTCATATGATGATGTGATCAGGGTTAATTCTGAAATATCAAAAAATGGGATTGTTGGAAAATACGGAAATATATTCAAAGTGGGTGATTTCCACCAGGCAAGATAGTATCAAGGAAACTTTGAATTTGAATGGTGTTATGATGCGAAATCTTTTTGTTTTCAAAAAAAACATTAACATTGTTAGAAATAACAGAGTCCTTCTATAAATGATACATGCTGTGATGGCCGAGTGGTTAAGGCGTTTGACTTGAAATCAAATGGAATATTCCCTCACAGGTTTAAATCCTGTTCACAGCGATTTTGCTAGCCATGTTACTTTGATGTGGAAAATCATTGTTCTTTTAGATAATATCACCAGGAAAAGATATTCATACACACAACAATAATATCATAATTAGGTTACTAGAGCAGATGATTTTCCTTCGGTCACTGAGACACAGATCACTTCTCATTATTGCAGCAAAAAGTAATGCTATGTGTCTGATGAATGTCATTGGATGAAAAACCCATGAAACCTTAAAAAGCAAAAGGAGTGCTCCTGCTTTTGAAAAGGAAAAAACCATGTTCTCATATTACATTATCCGGAAGTGTTACTAAAATTCATATGATGATGTGATCAGGGTTAATTCTGAAATATCAAAAAATGGGATTGTTGGAAAATACGGAAATATATTCAAAGTGGGTGATTTCCACCAGGCATGATATTATCAAGGAAACTTTGAATTTGAATGGTCTTATGATGGGAAATTTTTTGTTTTCCATGAAAACATTAACATTGTTAGAAATAACAGAGTCCTTCTATAAACTCAAATATAACTGAATATTTGAATGCTGATGACATGGCTATGTTAGCCAGTGCTTTCCCAGTTGCAGAGGAAACCCCTGTAATTGAATTATCCAGTGTAGAAGGTCCTGTTGAAAGTCTTCCCAAAGGTTCATTCAATTCAGTGGATGATATAATTGGTTCATTGAAGTCGAAGGTAGTTAAAGACCAACATTTCTTTCTGGTAGTACGCAGGGGTGCACCACTGGCGAGAGTACTTAAAGTTTGGCGACATCAAGCTGCAAAAAATCCAGTGCTTCATACATTGCGTGTCAAATATGTAGGAGAGGATGGGATAGATCAAGGAGCTATTGCCAGAGAATTCATGACAGACACAATGAAGATGATTGCAAAAGAAATGCTTCCTGGTGGCTCCCCACTACGTTCAACTTTCCATGTGCAGAATGGAAATTTCCGTACATGTTGGTGAGATAGCTGCTGTTGCTCTGGGCCAGGGAGGCCCACCACCATCATTCTTAGATGAACATGCTTTCAAATGCATGTTTCATGCTATTGACTTTGCCAAGGTGAATGAACTAAGCCTTACCAAGAAAGAAGAGGAAACTTTAGATCTTGTGAGAAATGATGTAAAAGCGTGTGAGGACTTAATATTGGAGAACGATTACACAGGTCCCATGAACGATAAGAACATCGATGACATCATTTCCTCGCTGAAAGTTTCCTTTGTCAGCAAACAAAGCCTGTACATGAAGGAGTTTGCAAAGGGCTTAGAGTCATACAACCTGATGGACAACATCACACAATGCCCTAACTTAATGCAAAATGTTTTTGTCGCCAGCAATGAAGGCAAACCTGATGCAAACTATCTTTATAGCTGCATGGTTCCACAGTATTCGGCAGAGGGGTCATCAAAACGTGCAAAGGAGGAAGAAATCATGGATATGCTGCAAGAGGTACTCCTGCGATTTGAGGATAAAAATGTGCAAAGTTTGGATACAGCTGTGGCTTTCAAGAACTTTGATGAAACGAATGAGGATCATGACGAGTTCACAACTGCTGATATTTCTATCCCTGGTTTAATGAAGTGGCTAACTGGTCAGGAACATAAACCACTTGGCGGAGACGAAGAAATAAAAATAAAAGTCTTGTTTGATCAGGACTGCATGCAACGAAACCCAAATCATTCACTCTGCTTTCCAACTGTTGGAGCATGTCCACGTGAAGTTACCATTCCTGTGGCTCACGTGCAAAGTGATTCACAGTTTTGTGAAGTATTTGCTACCGCTTTCTGTAAAGGGAATGCTTTCGGAAGACACTAAAGAGACCAATTTCTGTTGAACAGTGTACTACTTTTCTTAAATGTTTTATAAACTGCATAATATTTACATTTTAAACTCTGAAGTAAGTCTAACTATCAAGAAAAATATCTATAAAATGTGTTTTACAATGTACTCGTATGAGAATGAATGTTAGCCTACGTCCTTTTTTATTATGTATTATTTTATAGTTTTGTTTGGATGATAATTTTTTCATTGTTGATATGGTTTTTGTTTGTGCTTGTTTTCCGCACAGATGGGTTTACCATAGGACTCATCATACAGTAGAGTCCGCATATAAGAATCCAGGCGTTAAGAATCTGAGACAACAATTTTTTGCAAGAACAATAGGCTAGATCACAAAAACAATAGGCTAGATTACGAAAAGTGGGTTTTTGCATGCGGGACTCTACTTTATTTGCAAGCCGATTTGAATGTATGGGCGTGGTAGCAAACGATGAAAGCAGGATACTAAGATATCTTCTGTGGCTGCCTTGTCAGTTTTATTTTATAGTTAACCATGTCCCCTTAAAAGTTTACCCTTAAATTCATCTATATTATAAGTGGCACATGCCCTAACCCCAAAAATCTGTGATTTTCTACAGCAATTGTTTCATAAATCTAATAAAGGTGCAATATTAAATCTCATACAGTGTCAAGCATCATCGCCTTTTGCTATTGATAAAAGAGATTGGAACAGATTCAGTGCTTCCCTCCAATTCCTGGGCACGTCAAAGCCAGTATATTCTTGCAAATATTCGAAATACTCGAGGTAAGCATTGCTATCTTCGCGCTTGATAAGATGTGATCTTGCATAAGTTATTTCATTTTCTGGAACTGGAACAAGATAACTGTGGCAACCACGGCTTTCGGGGACATGGAAAAGATAATCAGGCCTTCCATGAATAGTATTAAAACGGGATTTTCTAACATAATGTGAATTCCAATGAGTTTTGACGTTATCCAGCTCCTCTTGCAGCAAATTGGAAAAAAAACCAGAGGCATTCCTTTTCCAAAGGATCTGCTAAATTCAGATTTCCGGATTCTTCTAAATCTTTGAAAAAGTTTATCCACCACCCCGAATAACCTTTCCTCAAAAACGACCACCATCCTTCTATCCTCTGATTCCTTGGGAAGGGCACGTACTTGTGACTATCAGGATCGTTTCTAAAAAACGATTGTATTCCTGCCACTAAACCATTTTCAGTCCCTAAGTCGGTCACTATTTTTGTGGGACAGCCACCTATTTCTTGTACAGCCTCAAGGTAGTAAGCAGCTATGTTACTAGGAAAATTGTTCGAACGAGTCACATATAGCCATATTATCCGGCGGCTCCAACCATCAATGCAGCCATGAATGGCAAACCCATATTTGTTGGTCATACAGATTGTTCACGTGATTTTTTTTCACCAATTTGATTGGTCAGATCAGCCCCTGTCTGAAGTCTGAAAACACAACATGTTTGATGTGGGGCAAGGTGGAAAAAAATAATGGCGGTGAAGCTGTGGTTTCCCAATCGACAGAAAGGCTCACAATTTTATCGAAACCCGGAAAGAAATGACAAAGTATCGACCCTGTAATTAAAAGCTTGCATTGATACATGGAAATGAAAATGAAATGCTTGGGGCCATTAGTATCTACTCCAGTGCTGCACTGAAGCCTGGGCCTGCTGCTGACAGAAGAAGAAGAGTTGTTGTTCACAAATTCGAGTGTTTTGTTTGTGGTGCAGGCTCGTCTGCTCGCTAAAAGGAAATGCTGCTGAAGAAGAGAATAGGTAAGCATAATTTATAATAGTATAATAAGCAGACAGAAATGCCCTTTTATTAGAATCTCTGTCTACATGTCCATCTGTTATTCAAGAGGGCTGTGCTGCTGTACAGCTGTGCTGGCTGCCCAGTCTCCACTCCAGTTTCCACATCCACTCAATTAAACTTAGGTACCTGGCCTTACCAACTTTGGAATTAGGCCTGGCCAAGGCTAGTCTACTATAATAGTAGAAGCTTTAAAGTTTAGGCTTGGTTAAGCCTGGGCTTGGTTGGTTGGCCTAAGCAAATTAGTTTGCATGATTTTTATCCAAGCCAGCTCTCCAGTTTGGAGTGAGTCATGATACATAAAGGAATTATGTCCTCAAATTGTTCAGCAGCAAGTTTTGTCTACCAATATTTCTGCCTGCTGTGAAGACTTTTGCCCCAGCTAATGGAATCACGAAATTAGGATTCGTCAAGTGTCTGTATCAATCTTGAAGTCCATAAATTTTGTGTTATAGTTACAGAGTACATTATTTGATGTATCTTTTGAAATAACAATAGTCTTATTCAATATCTACTTCATCACCATCTTTAATAGCTGATTCCATAACTGTATAAAAGGTAGCACCTTCTTCAAAATCTTGATTAAGGGTTGGGGTAAGTACCCCCTCTCCAATTTCACTGAAACCGAATTCAGTTGGGTCAGGATACTCAGGAATGCTCTCAAATATTTGATCATATTCCATGATCTGGTAGATGACACGCTTGAACGCTGCACTCAACACACCTGGCATCGGCACATACATATATGCTTTTCCTTTGAATTTACGCATTCCAACTTCTCTTAATAATTGGAGGTTAACAGAATCTTCTGTTGCAAACGACTCCCAATCGAGACCAAGTGATCGAATTTCAACCCTGTAAAGCCTGAAGTACATTGCAGCAACAAACTTGTGATACATTAATTGGGACTCTGAATTGTTTCTAAACTGTGCACTTTCACCCACGAGATCTTTCATATTACCATCTTTTACAAATTCTTTGTATGTTATGATTGCATGTTTCTTAGTGCATGATCTGAATCCTGGATTTTTGTCATTTCCAGTAATCACACTTATCAGTCCAAGGGCTTCAGCAGGATGATTGATTTCTTTGAAAACTTCGTCTTCATTTAAGGTTGAGCCAAGTTCTCTAAAATCTATATAAAAGTCTTCATTGTGAACTGACTTCTCTTCAATAGTGCTGCGTTTCTTTAATGTCTTTGCATTTTTTCCGGAGGCATCAACTTTCCTACTATGCATCTTCAAGTACAGATCAACTTCCTTCTCATCAAGTAGACTTTTGATTTTATGATACTGTATGAGGGATATTGTGAGGCAGTCGGATTATCAGATAGCCAAACGAACACTGGCAACAACTCCTTGTTGCCAGTGTTCGTTCTTTGTTATAGGTTTTACAGTCTGCATTGCTTTGGTCTTACACATTTTACCATATGTGACTCCTTTTGATGCCTTCAATGTCCTGAAAGTAAACATCATGTCACTTATCCAGGCAACGATGTTAGCTCTATTATCAGTTCTCCTCATCAATTCACTATCAGAAATGTAAATCCCAGCATGATTCTCCTGAAAATATTTCATTAAGTCAGCTCTAAAGCTTGTTGAAGGTTCAATGTGTTTTTGGCAATTTTTGTAAGACTTCCGATGCATGTTATAAGGCCTTTCTTTTTGGTCAGATTTTCAATACATTCCCTATATGAACAAAGCTCTTGTGATTGCTGTGAATCATACACACCTGGACATTCAGTAGTTAATATGCTATCTACTATTTCTTGTGCTTTTTCATCTGTAGGCGGGTGATGTTCTAGTCCATATATATTTCTATAGTATTGGAAATCTGTCAAATTTTGATTTGATATTGGACCATGAGATTCGATAAAGAGGAATGGTGTCATAGGATGATACTCAGACTGTTCAATGTAACCTAACTTAAATAGCTGATATTCATCCATTGTCTTTTCCACCAATGTTTTAGTGTCAAACATATTGGTTGAGCTCAGTGCATCTATTCGGTAATAAAGCTTTTCAGAGGTGTGATTGTGATCACCTGATAGGTTTCCTTGAAAATGCTCATCTAAAACCCTTTTTCTTGGCATTTTACTAATTTCAATTTTAGGCTCAGTGGCTTTATCACTCTGAGTTTCATTTGCAGATAAAGCATTGATAAATTCTTCAACGCCGTCTTTCTCCTGTAGTATCTGTGATGTATTTTTGACATATTGTACAAGTTTTTCAGAAAACTTGTTTATCAATCCCGTCTCAACTTCTTCACAAGCAAATGATTTTTCTTCTAGAAGAAATGATGGCTGACTTTGGAAAAAGTCTATGTTAGGAACAAAATTGTCAATATAGACAACTTGCTGTGTCATAAAGTGTAGCAGCTTTTCATTTGTGCTTAACATCAGGACGTAATGCATGTGGGTTTCAAGGTTGTCAATTTGGTTGAGGTGACAGTTAGATGGTATATTTAGAAGGATTGAGGATCGCTCTTTATCAAGCTTTTCTTTGCATTTTTCATGTGTCTTTTCATCTTCACTGTAAGAATAAGTTATTCCTGACTTGTTCATTACATAAAATAAGTCACTGCTCTGAAAGTTTGAAATTTCATCCGTCATCATTTCTTTTAATGGTGACCACGAATACCTTGAAAACAAAGACTGCCTGATGTTGTTAATCTGGAGAAATTTAAAAGCCTCTTCACGGCTGGAAATAGCATTTCCTCCTAAAAGTGTAATATCAAACAGAGTAATGGGTGTTGGGAGTGAATTACATTCTTCGAGGATTTTAAACTCATCTACCTTGAAACACTGTCGCTTTGCTGTTTTATCGTCAGAGTAATCTACAAAAGTAGGACTCAGTATTTTTCCTAATGCAAATGAGATCAACTCGAGTGCGTTAGGCTCCCTACTTTCTCCTGTTTTCCCAGAATTTATGATGGATTTCACTGTCAAAATGTTTTTTGGCAGGCATGCCTCGTCAATTTGGGTCTTCACTACTTCGCAAATACGACTTCTTATGCTTTCTACATTCTTTTGATTCACTGTTGCCACTTTAGTGATCTCAGCAGATGCACTAACATTAACCTGTGATTTGCCCTCATCACTTTGTACAATAGAAGCCTCGATGTCCTTCAAGTAGTAATCAAAATAATTGAAAAATACTTTCCTATCCTTCTTACAAATGGAAATATTATCCAATTTTTTTGATTTTATTCTGTAAAATGAAAGCAATGATAATAACTTTATTAGGTTCATTTTGCTACTACTTCCTTTTTCAAGTATTTGTAATTTAGAAACATTATCGACTGTTCCACAGACCACACATTGCTCAATAGTATTGTTGGCTTTACTTTCATCCTCCAAAGCTGTGATTCCAATATCATCATTTGATGTTTCTGCCTCTGGTTCATTTCCAGTGTGAAACAAAGTCCTCCTGCGTGTAGCATTATTATTATCAGCCCAATCATCTATTTCGAATTCTGAATTACTAGTGTCAGCATGCTTATCTCTATGTACTCTTGCAGTCGGGCTATCAACAGCTGTTGAAGCACATATTAAATAAGGGGTCTTGCTTTGAACAGGAGTATTTGGTTTTGCCTTCTTTGTAGTAACATGTTGTGGGGATAGATGATGTTGGTATTTGGTTTTCGACGTATCAATTGGTAAGTTGCTAGTTGTAGGTATACTATCATTCCCAGTAACGAAACTCTCAATGTTCTCTTTATGATTATTTTGTAAATGTTTGTATTGACGGTCATATCCCTGTGAAAAGAAAAAAGGTGATCCTGAACATTCTTATGACTGCTGTGTGTGTTTCGAATACACGCCCCTCCACAAGGGGGCGTCTATTAGAGGGGGCGTTTATTTACAAAAATTATAAAATAAGGGGGCCTTTATTCGAGGGGGGGGGGCGTTTTAAAGAAATGGGTGTTTAATGAAAGCATTATGGTATTTGAGGTGTTGTTGTTGGGACCATAGAAAATTAATTCTAAAACTAAATCTTTCATATCAACCTATCATACAGAAGAGCGTTGATGTTTGTAAGGAGAACGTAACAGGTGGATAGAATAAACTTTTTTATATCTCAACTGGTTTGATGCAACAAGAATTGAACTGTAATGCAATAAGATTGATTTGTTGTTACCTTTTTTACAGGGCACACCCAGTGAAGACAAATATTGCAGTGAACATGCGGAATTTCGCAGATGCAATCTCCTGAATGACTGTCGCTTTTGAATGCTGTGAAATACTTTTTACATGTGTGTTTAATATCATCAGTAACCTTTGCTGGAAGCTTGTGACTTGAAATGTGTTTTTGGAAACGATCAGTTTTGTGTGTACTATATTTACAATATTTACAATGGTAATGTTTTTTTCCAGTCAAGTGACAATCTGAAGAACAAGGATTGTATTTGCTAACAACTATGAAATCTTCATCTGATGAATCTGTGTAAGAGATAAAGTAAACATTATTCATTTACTCCCCCAGCCCTCTTTGAAGAAAAGTTTATGAATACCGTATTTCCTCAAAAGAGAGCCCCCTCGAAAGAGCACCCCCTCAAATGAGCGCATCCCACAAAGAAAATAAAGTACTCAGCACCCCCTCCTTTGAGCTTCTAGCTACGTCCCTGGCCTATGGCGTTTGGGCTATTCCAGAAAAAAACATACAGGGGGATTGAAGTACAATTTCCAGAGGGGTCTTGGAAATAATTTTCCAAGAGGGCTTTAATAAAGTCTTTCCAAGGGGGTGACTTTCCAAGGTTGGCACCAGAAATTATTAGCCATTTCCAGGGAGCTTTTTAAAAAACCTGCAATATTTTCCTAGTAGGGGTGTAGATTTCCCCAAAATCTTTCTTCCATTCCCCTGTATGGAACTTTTCTAGAATAGCCAACCCAACCCCCGGGTCGGAAAACATGTTATTTTTCGCCGACGCGTCGTAGCGAGCAACATCATCAAAACAATAGGCTTCTTCGTAAAACAATAGAAAAGGTGCGACAAAACAACTCAAAGCAATAGCAAATGTGCAAGCATTGTTGCGAGCGAGAGCAAGTTTTCCACCCGGGCCAACCCCCAACCTCTAAATGTCAAACTTCGATATTCAGGCCCAAACAAACAACTTTATCATTTTCATTGTCATTCACTTGTTTAATTCCTAAAATAACAAAATAAGCTTTATTTAAAGCTTTATTTAAAGCTTTAGGAGTTATTTAAGCTGTACTGTTAAGCTACTTCTGTAAATATTTAACGATATTAACTTTTGTAAATAATCTGCTGAATATTTAATGAATTTGGATTTTAGTTCTATTAGGCCTATTGGCATACGGGCGAACGTTGGAGGTAATTTGTATGAAATTAAAACACATGTAAATTTACTTACATTTGTTGGAATCCTGCTCTGTTATTCTGTGGGAATCCATTTTCCATATCTTTCCGCTACTCGGCTCCTCTCCCAGAGAAACACCAGCTTCCATCGTGGGGCTTCCGCCATTTGGTTTTGCAGAATTTCTGGAAATAACAGATGAGCGCAACCCGTGGGAACGTGCGCGGGTAGTTTTCCACCTTGCCCCATGGAAATTTGTTTAATTTCAGACAGGCGCAACACGTGATCAATCTGTATGACCAACAATATGGTTTTATTTTATCGTAATCATCACAATTCCACACATTATTTGGACCGTTATTGTGATAAGTTCTTCTACGAAGACGATGAGATCTGCGAGCTTCAACACCTTCTGGATCTTACTCAGAAGGCAGCCTCTCCACTATGAGCCTTGGAACAATTTTTCCTTTCATCCTGAGCTGATGCCGAACTGAACGATATCCACTGGAGGAACCAGGACCATCCAATATCTCTCGTATGTCCCGTTTTATTTCTTCCACGTCGTAATTGCATTTTTTCCTGGCCAAGCCTAAGCGTTTTATACGCCTCTTCAACCCCGACAGACTCATTTTTATGTCGTGATTATTGGATAGCATCGAAAGTATCTGTTTATACTGAAATCCGTTATAAAAGTATTCCTTTATTATCCCTTCCTCCATCTCGGCCGCTTCCATCTTGTCCGTCCTGTACTTGTTCTTCTAAATAATTTTGTGTATTCAAGTTTGCCGTGAAACAAAGCAAGTTTGCCGTGAAACAAAGTGAGTTTGCCGTGAAACAAAGTGAGTTTGCCGTGAAACAAAGTGAGTTTGCCGTGAAACAAAGAGTTTGCCGTGACCCTTGTGGGCCACCGTAGGTCACTGAGACACAGATCACTTCTCATTATTGCAGCAAAAAGTAATGCTATGTGTCTGATGAATGTCATTGGATGAAAAACCCATGAAACCTTAAAAAGCAAAAGGAGTGCTCCTGCTTTTGAAAAGGAAAAAACCATGTTCTCATATTACATTTAGCTGGAACTCTTACTAAAATTCATATAATGATGTGATTATGGGTAATTCTGAAATATCAAAACATGGGATTGTTGGAAAATACGGAAATATATTCAACATGGGTGATTTCCACCAGGCAAGATAGTATCAAGGAAACTTTGAATTTGAATAGTGTTATGAAGTGAAATTTTTTTGCTTTCAATAAAAACATTAACATTGTTAGAAATAACAGAGTCCTTCTATAAATGATACATGCTGCGATGGCCAAGTGGTTAAGGCGTCAGACTTGAAATCAAGTGGAATATTGCCTCAGAGGGTCAAAGCCTGTTCACAGCGATTTTGCTAGCAATGTTACTTTGATGTGGAAAATCATTGTTCTTTTAGATAATATCACCAGGAAGAGATATTTATACACACAACAATAATATCATAATTAGGTTACTAGAGCAGATTATTCTCCTTAGGTCACTGAGACACAGATCATTTCTCATTATTACAGCAAAAAGTAATGTTATGTGTGTGAAGAATTCTGGTGGATGAAAAACCCAGGAAACCTTAAAAAGCAAAAGGAATGCTCCTGGTTTTGAAAAGGTAAAAATTGTGTTTTCATTTTGCATTATCCGGAGCTGTTACTAAAATTCATATAATCATGTGATCAGGGGTAATTCTGAAATATCAAACAACTTGATTGCTGGAAAATAGGGAAATATATTCAAACTAGGTGATTTCCACAAGGCAAGATGTTATTAAAGAAACTTTGAATTTGAATAGTGTTATAATGTCAAATGTTTTTGTTTTCAATAAAAACATTAACATTGTTAGAAATAACAGAGTCCTTCTATAAATGATACACGCTGTGTTGGCCGAGTGGTTAAGGCGTTTGACTTGAACTCAAATGGGATATTCCCTCACAGGTTCAAATACTGTTCACAGCGATTTTGCTGGCAATGCTACTTTGAGGTGAAAAATAATTGTTCTTTCAGATAATATCACCAGGAAGAGATATTTATACCCACAACAATAATATCATAATTAGGTTACTAGAGCAGACGATTCTCCTTAGGTCACTGAGACACAGATCATTTCTCATTATTACAGCAAAAAGTAATGTTATGTGTGTGAAGAATTCTGGTGGATGAAAAACCCAGGAAACCTTAAAAAGCAAAAGGAATGCTCCTGGTTTTGAAAAGGTAAAAATTGTGTTTTCATTTTACATTATCCGGAGCTGTTACTAAAATTCATATAATCATGTGATCAGGGGTAATTCTGAAATATCAAACAACTTGATTGCTGGAAAATAGGGAAATATATTCAAACTAGGTGATTTCCACAAGGCAAGATGTTATTAAGGAAACTTTGAATTTGAATAGTGTTATAATGTCAAATGTTTTTGTTTTCAATAAAAACATTAACATTGTTAGAAATAACAGAGTCCTTCTATAAATGATACACGCTGTGTTGGCCGAGTGGTTAAGGCGTTTGACTTGAAATCAAATGGGATATTCCCTCACAGGTTCAAATACTGTTCACAGCGATTTTGCTGGCAATGCTACTTTGAGGTGAAAAATAATTGTTCTTTCAGATAATATCACCAGGAAGAGATATTTATACCCACAACAATAATATCATAATTAGGTTACTAGAGCAGATGATTCTCCTTAGGTCACTGAGACACAGATCATTTCTCATTATTACAGCAAAAAGTAATGTTATGTGTGGGAAGAATTCTGGTGGATGAAAAACCCAGGAAACCTTAAAAAGCAAAAGGAATGCTCCTGGTTTTGAAAAGGAAAAAATCATGTTCTCATATTACATTTAGCTGGAACTGTTACTAAAATTCATGCAATGATGTGATCAGGGGTAATTCTGAAATATCAACAAAAATTGCTGAAAAATACGGAAATATATTCAAACTAGGTGATTTCCACCAGGCAAGATGTTATTAACGAAACTGTTTATTTGAATAGGCTTTTGATGTGAAATCTTTACATTTTCAATAAAAAAATTAGCATTGTTAGAAATAACAGAGTCTTTCTATAAATGATACATGCTGTGATGGCCGAGTGGTTAAGGCGTTTGACTTTAAATCAAATGGGATATTCCCTTACAGGTTCAAATCCTGTTCAAAGCGATTTTGCTAGCAATGTTACTTTGATGTGCAAAATCATTGTTCTTTTAGATCAACCAGACACCACCAAATGGACCGAGTTACTTCCACTAATTCTGCTCGTCATTCGATCCACGATCAAAACTGATATTGATTGTTCACCCGCTGAACTCGTTTTTGGTACAACACTCCGTTTACCTGGTCAATTCTTCGACACAAACAACACAGCAAATCTTGACCCTGCAAATTACGCTGATCGTCTTCGTTACGCCATGCAACGTCTATCGGCCGTTCCCGTTCGCCAACAATCAACGTCGTCCCACATTCCAACCGAGCTGCGGACATGTACACATGTATTCATCCGCTGTGATGCAGTCCGCAAGCCACTACAGACTTACGACGGCCCGTACAAAGTTTTAACACGCAACGAAAAACACTTTGTACTTGAGATCAACGGTCATCACAAAACTTTTTCTCTCGATCGTTTGAAAGTGGCTTACCTCGATGCGAATTATTTACAACCGACGCTTCCCGACGCACCTCATGTAGAACCGACGACATCCCAACCAGAAATTTCAGAGCCCATCTCGCACACACCCACGATGGTTCCCTCACAGAAAACTCGTTCTGGTCGTAGAGTTCATTTTCCTGAACGATATGGTTTTGATCCGTAAGAACAACTATTAGCCCCGGCACAACTCTGCTTGGCAAACAATTTTTGGAACTCTAATTCACAATTTTTTGTCATTTCACTTGTATTATTAGTTGTCGCTTATATCGAATGCTTCGCTCCACTTGCCTTCTAGGGGGGAGCTATGTAGTAGATTCCCCGCTGACGTCAGTTTCAGCTCGTTTACTTCCTGGGTCATTCCCAGATGACGCTATCATATATATATATACAACGTTTCTAAAATAAATATTTTGTAATTCCTAGTTTTACATTATTACTCATTGCTTACGCACATAAAATTATCTTCCTATTCCCTTTTACTAATATATACATTCGTCACTTGATTTAGTTAGTTAGTTCTTGTTAGTTCCAGTTGTTCACTCAAGAAAATCTATAAAATCACAAGTCGTTTGTTTTCATCTCTGAAGCCTCTAGAATCTCGAATAAAATCGACACGAACCAAAACATTTGGTAAGACTGTTAATAATCTGTTGGTAAATATTCAAATCTCGTATTTACTAAAAATTAACCCTGATCACATCATCATATGAATTTTAGTAACAGTTCCAGCTATAATGTAATATGAGAACATGATTTTTTCCTTTTCAAAAGCAGGAGCACTCCTTTTGCTTTTTAAGGTTTCATGGGTTTTTCAGCCAATGACATTCATCACACACATAACATTACTTTTTGCTGCAATAATGAGAAGTGATCTGTGTCTCAGTGACCTGAAGAGAATCATCTGCTCTAGTAACCTAACCATCAACTTAATACTAAAATCTGAGCGGTAAAGGTGTTGCGCTCAAAGGCTTCCCTTCGCCAGTTTTGTCCGGCCGGTTTTCAGAATCTGCCTGCTCTATTTAATTGTAAACCAACTCGGACGTCTTCCCAGTAACGTGTATATTTGCATAACCTATTTGCTTTTTTGAAATTCGTTTTGATTTTCGAGATATTTCCAATTTTCTAACTCGAAAATTCTTCGCCCTTTGTTTTCCCGTAATGAGGCCTTTCTCTTTCGTGTGAGAGGAGGGAGTAATGTTGTCTCCCCTCTACCGTTTTTCTGCATCGCCTAATCCTTTTCAAAACCATTTAGATGTCTTCCCCTTCCACTGGACAAGCATAGAAATTATTTTTTTTTTTCGAAATTCCTTATCGTTTCTGAGATATTTCCAATTTTCTAACTCGAAAATTCTTCACCCTTTGTTTTCCGTTAACAAGGCCTTTCTCTTTCGTGTGAGAGGATGGAGTGCGTGCTGTTCTTTCGCCTTTTGTTTTGCGTGCGGGGGACGTGTCCAGAGCTTTGACGAGTACTGAACCTTTTGAATCGAACAATACGTGTTGTGCTCAGTGACCCCCTGACCATTACGGCGTCTGGATGATGTTATGTTTCTGTAAAGATCGATCCTGCGTTGTTTTGCGTTGCTAAGCCCTTTCAAAACAATGAAACCCTGTTACGTTTTGCACTTATTCGTTTGCGTCCTTTGTTACTCTGGCTGTTCGTTGACAAGGAAAGTGTGCAATTGATTTTTCATTTTCGAATTTCGAATTTGGGAGGGCAGGAAAACCGAATGGATTTATTTTGTTGGATGGCTGTTTTATTTTTGCTGCCGTTTTACTCGAGATTTCCAACTAAAAGCTTCAGGATTTAACTGGTAAGTGGCTTAGTTGTTTCTGTTTGCCTTTACTAAATTTCTTTGTACCTTCTTATCTTTATTTCAATATATTCAGTTCGACTGGTTTTTAGAAATTTTTACGCGCTCTAAATTTCTAAATAATTCTGTGCTTTAGAAGCTTCAACTGTACTAAATCGAATACTAAAACGATGAACTATCAAATTCTGCTTTTATAATTACAGGTCTGGATGCAATGATCTAAATAAGGAATTTCAGAAACACCAATTTCGTGATTTCACTCAACTGAAAGCCTTCAAAGCACGTGGTGCAGTTGTCTGAAAGCTACTTTACCCTCGATTGCCATCAACTGGAATTTTACTTGAATGTTACTCTTCAGAACTATTACGAGCAGAACTCTACTGGTAAGTGGCTAAGTTGTTTCTATTTCCCTTTATTAAATTTCTTTGTATCCTTTTTATCCTGTTTTCAAGTTATTCTGATGGGCTGGTTTACAGAAATTTTTGCCCGCTCTAAATTTCCAAATAATTCTTTGCTTTACAAATCTCCACTATATCAAATCGAATATTAAACCGATAAATGACGAGATTCTGTGTTTTTAATAACAGGTTTGGATACAATGATCTAAATCAGGAATTCCAGAAACAGGAATTTCGGGATTTCACTAAACAGAAGGCGTTCAAAGCACGTGGTGCAGTTGTCTAAAAGCTATTTTGCCCTCCCTTGCCATCAACTGGAATTTTACTTGAATGTTACTCTTCAGAACTGTTACGAGCAGAACTCTACTGGTAAGTAGATAAGTTCCATCAATTTGTCTTTACTAAACTTCTTTGTATCCTTCTTATTGTGTTTTCAATATATTCTGATGAGCTGGTTTATAGAAATTTTTACGGGCCATGAATTTCCAAATATTTCTTTGCTTTACAAATCCCCACTATATTAAATCCAATACTTAACCGATGAATTATGAGATTCAGTGTTTTTAATAACAGGCTTGAATACAACGATCTAAATCACGAATTTCAGAAGCAGCAATTTTGGGATTTCACTCAACCGAAGGCGTTCTAAACCATTGTTCTAAACACGTGGAGTTGCCTAAAAGCTATTTTGCTGAATTACTATTGCCGACTTGCCATCCGCCTGCTAACATTGTGAATTCATCTTTCAAGCACATCAGAAAGGTTGCTTCAATTCCACTTGGATTCTAAAAGTGCCTGTCACTGAGCGTGATTCGCTACTTAAAACACGAAAGTTGCGGAATTTGGCCTGTGAAAGATGTGAGTATATTGTTTAAAAACTCTCATGATCTGCTGTATTTAAAAGCCCTTATATTTAATCATATTAGGCTGGTACCTGGGTGTTTAGGAGCATTAAACTTCGGGGCCTCTTTAAAATTTTCACAATGGCCTTTCGTATTGCTTTCATGGAATTCGTGTAGTTATAAACATGCGTTATTGAGTGCCAACTGGTGTATTAAAATTGTGTATTCTTTAATCGAAATCTCGAATGAAATTGATAAATTCAGTCCGAATCTGTTTTCTGATATTATGTACTCACAAATCTGATCATTTGTTCACAAAGTTTCTCCGCATGGGGTTCGAGTTGAGGCGTTTCTGCCACACTGGCTAAAATAGCTGCTGAAATTTGTGCATCGTGAAAAACATGGACCTGGAACAACTTGGAATGGCAATCGGGGCTCGGGATTACATGCACCGCTTGCTCGGGAGAGATTTGATCTGTACTTTTTAAATTGTTCATTCTTTAATCAAAATCTCGAATCCAGGGGATCATTTCATTCGCAATGGTTTTCTGATATTACTCGCAAACGTGATCTATTGTTCACGAAGCTTCTTCTCTCCGTGTGTTTTGAGTTGAAGCGTTTCTGCCACGCTGAATAAAGTGCTGGATTTATCGCATCAGGGGAAAACATGGACCTGGAACATCCTGGAATGGAAACCGGGCCTCGGGGATTCCATGGACCGTGTGGTCGGGGAATGGATGGAACTATTAAAACTCACATAATTTCAACTTAAAGTATATTACTTTGCGTGTCCATCCCACTTTCTTGACGATCACTGTCCCGCTCAGGTCGAAGGCCAAAACAACAGAAACCCACCCCAATTTTTGTTGAAGATCACTGTCCCACTTAGGTCGAAGGCCAAAACAACAGAAACACACCCCAATTTTGTTGACGATCACTGTCCCACTCAGGTCGAAGACCAAAACAACAGAAACCCACCCCACTTCTGTTGAACATCGCTGTCCCACTCAGATGGATGGCCAAAGCAACAGAAGCCCACGCCACTTTTTGTTGAAGATCACTGTCCCGCTCAGGTCGAAGGCCAAAACAAGAGAAACCCACCCCGATTTTTGTTGAAGATCACTGTCCCACTTAGGTCGAAGGCCAAAACAACAGAAACCTACCCCGATTTTTGTTGAAGATCACTGTCCCACTTAGGTCGAAGGCCAAAACAACAGCAACACAGACCAATTTTTGTTGAAGATCACTGTCCCATTTAGGTCGAAGGCCAAAACAACAGAAAATCACGCCAATTTTTGTTCAAGATCACTGTCCCACTCAGACCGAAGGCCAAAACAACAGGAACCCATCCCACTTTTGTTGAAGATTGCTTTCCCACTCAGATCGAAGGCCAAAACAACAGAAACCCACCCCACTTTTGTTGAAGATCGCTGTCCCACTCAGTTCGAAAGCCAAAACAACAGAAACCCACCCCACTTTTGTTGAAGATCGCTGTCCCACTCAGATCAAAGGCCAAAACAACAGAAACCTACGCCACTTTTGTTGAAGATCGCTGTCCCACTCAGATCGAAGGCCAAAACAACAGAAACCCACCCCAATTTTTGTTGCAGATCACTGTCCCGCTCAGGTCGAAGGCCAAAACAACAGAAACACACCCCACTTCTGTTTAAGATCGCTGTCCCACTTAGGCCGAAGCCCAAAACAACATAACCCCACCCCACTTTTGTTGAACATCGCTGTCCCACTCAGATGGAAGGCCAAAACAACATAACCCCACCCCATTTTTGTTGAGCATCGCTGTCCTACTCAGATGGAAGGCCAAAGCGTCAGAAATCCATCCCACTTTTGTTGAAAATCGCTGTCCCACTCAGATCGAAGGCCAAAACAACAGAAAACCACCCAACTTTTTTTGAAGATCGCTGTTCCGCTCAAATCGAAGGCCAAGCGCGCCAGCCTCCCTAGTGTGTTGGCCTTGGATGTGAGTGGAGCAGCGATCTTCAAAAAAAGTGGGCCTAGTGTTTGACCTGAGCGATCTATCTCTTATATAATAAGATTGTTCCACACGTGACCCGCCGACTCTAAACAATGGGCTATTGTTTGGTGAACAATCGCCATTGTCTTTTGAACAATCGACGTTCGACCAAACAATGGGATCAAAGGAATTTCGTTGTAAACACAAAGGCTTTTTTGCTGGGGGTCAATAAGGGTGCAAATTGGTACAGAAATGATCGCTGCCTTGTGCTGATGACAGTAAAGTATTTGGCTAATTTCTAACCCCAGCGGTTCCGGAGTTATGCCCCATTTTGTGCTCCGACTTTCTAGAAAGTTCCCCGGATGGAGTTAATGAGATGCAAAACGAGCAGGGAGAAACAGGTGTTTTTGTGGTTGAACGGGCGGCAAGTTGCTCGGGTTTACGCGTGAATACGTGCCGGAAATCAATTGTAAAGACATGTCAATTGTTCTCAGGACCTGTGCAGACAATGTGTGGACAATTATTTCAAGGTATTTCCTTTATTCAATTGTTTTTGGCTGAAAATAGCACGAGTTTTGTTTTGTTTCAACTCACGTTTTTCTTTCGGCTCGAGGGCCTAACCAAAACACGAAGACAATTTTGATTTTCTCGGGTCGTTCTGGGTCGATTTTCTCCATTTAAACTTTCGATAACTGTTTATTTACACGAGAACTAAAGTTATCTCGGGTTGTTTTTTTTGTTTTCTCGATTTTCCTCTGTTTTTGGACAGTTTTAGCCGAGATTGGGTTTTGGTGGAAAACACGAAATTTTGACTCAACATGCGTGTGTTTTGCATTCGCGAAAAATACATTTTAACTTGCCAAAACTTTGTTTTTTTCACCCAAATACTTTCGATAAATGTTCGCCAAGCTATTAGCTTCATGTTGATATTTTCGTGGGGTGTGTAGGACAAAAATTGGTCACGCTCATTGAATTTGAAAGTTGGTCACTCATGTTTAAAATGCTATTTTTTGCACGGGTTTGATTTCACGGCTATTTTTGATCAAGAAAATCATGTCTTGAGCTTCAAAAATACCCAACTAAATTTGCGAAAAGCATTTCAAATGCACCCAATTACTTTCGATACTTATTCGCCAAGGTATCAGTTCCCTATTGGTGTAATTTGAGTTAAAATGGACAAATTTTGACCAAGTTAGGGGAATTTTTGTGTTTTTAAAGTTGGCTGATGAATAAATTTTTTCACGGGTTTTGTGTTGGGCTGCACTAAATACTCCCTTAAAATTCAAAACAACACTGTTAAGAAATGTGAATATATTTATCGGATTCGCTGTTTCCTCAGCTACAGTTTGATATATTTTTATTAGAGATTGAATTTAAATTTTCCAGGATTGATTAAATTTTTGAAGGCAACTATTTTTTTTTAAACTTCACACTGAAAGAAACGGCTTTCAGAAGCGGCTTTCAGGGGGCGGCGTGTGCGCGGGGCGGTCGCTTGCCAGGGGGGAAGATTCGAGCTCCCACCTTTACTTTCTTTAGAAATGTTGCGTCGTAGTACGTATTGTAGGGTATGTATTATAGGTTATGTATTGTAGGTTATGTTATGTAGGGTATGTATCGTAGAGTATGTATGGTAGGGTATGTATTGTAGGTTATGTATTGTAGGGTATGTATTGTAGGGTATGTTATGTAGGGTATGTATTGTAGGGTTTGTATTGTAGGGTATTTATTAGAGGGTTTGTATTGTAGGGTATGTATTGTAGGGTATGTTATGTAGGGTATGTTATGTAGGGTATTTATCGTAGGGTATGTATTGTAGGGTATGTATTGTAGGGTATGTATGGTAGGGTATGTATTGTAGGGTATGTATTGTAGGATTTGTATTGTAGGGTATGTATTGTAGGGTATGTTATGTAGGTATGTATTGTAAGGTATGTATTGTAGGGTATGTATTGTAGGTTAGGTAGTGTAGGTGATGTATTGTAGGGTATGTTATGTAGGGTATGTATTGTAGGGTTTGTATTGTAGGGTATGTATTGTAGGGTTTGTATTGTAGGGTTTGTATTGTAGGGTATGTATTGTAGGGTATATATTGTAGGGTATGTTATGTAGAGTGTGTATTGTAGGGTTTGTATTGTAGGGTTTGTATTGTAGGGTATGTTATGTAGGGTATGTATTGTAGGGTTTGTATTGTAGGGTTTGTATTGTAGGGTATGTTATGTAGGGTATGTATTGTAGGGTTTGTATTGTAGGTTATGTAGTGTAGGTTATGTATTGTAGGGTATGTATTGTAGGGTATGTATTGTAGGGTATGTATTGTAGGGTATGTAGTGTAGGGTATGTATTGTAGGGTTTGTATTGTAGGGTATGTATTGTAGGGTTTGTATTGTAGGGTTTGTATTGTAGGGTATGTATTGTAGGGTTTGTATTGCAGGGTTTGTATTGTAGGGTTTGTATTGTAGGGTATGCATTGTAGGATTTGTATTGTAGGGTATGTATTGTAGGGTTTGTATTGTAGGGTATGTTATGTAGGGTATGTATTGTAGGGTTTGTATTGTAGGGTATGTATTGTAGGGTATATATTGTAGGGTTTGTATTGTAGGGTATGTATTGTAGGGTTTGTATTGTAGGGTTTGTATTGTAGGGTATGTATTGTAGGGTATGTATTGTAGGGTATGTATTGTAGGGTTTGTATTGTAGGATTTGTATTGTAGGGTATGTATTGTAGGGTTTGTATTGTAGGGTATGTTATGTAGGGTATGTATTGTAGGGTTTGTATTGTAGGGTATGTATTGTAGGGTTTGTATTGTAGGGTTTGTATTGTAGGGTATGTATTGTAGGGTTTGTATTGTAGGGTATGTATTGTAGGGTTTGTATTGTAGGGTTTGTATTGTAGGGTATGTATTGTAGGGTTTGTATTGTAGGGTTTGTATTGTAGGGTTTGTATTGTAGGGTATGCATTGTAGGATTTGTATTGTAGGGTATGTATTGTAGGGTATGTATTGTAGGGTTTGTATTGTAGGGTTTGTATTGTAGGGTATGTATTGTAGGGTTTGTATTGTAGGGTATGTTATGTAGGGTATGTATTGTAGGGTATGTATGGTAGGGTTTGTATTGTAGGGTATGTATTGTAGGGTTTGTATTGTAGGGTTTGTATTGTAGGGTATGTATTGTAGTGTTTGTATTGTAGGGTATGTATTGTAGGGTATGTATGTATGTATGTATGTATGTATGGGCATGAGCGGCAGCGAATGCAGCGCGCGAAGCGCGCCATCCAGATTAAGCTTTGTTTACTTGACGGCTCCGGGGAGGGAGCGAAGCGACCGAACCCGGCCCATGTATGTATGTATGTATGTAGGGTATGTATGTATGTAGGGTATGTATGTAGGGTATGTATGTATGTATGTATGTATGTAGGGTATGTATGTATGTATGTATGTATGTATGTATGTATGTATGTATGTATGTATGGGCATGAGCGGGAGCGAATGCAGCGCGCGAAGCGCGCCAACCACATTAAGCTTTTGTACTTGATGGGCTCCGGGGAGGGAGCGAAGCGACCGGGCCCCCGGCTAGTCTAATATATATAATCTACGTCGACACGTGACCCCAACCCGCCAAACAATGCTCCATTGTCTCTCGAACAATAGACGTTCGACCAAACAATGGGATCAAAGGAATTTCGTTGTGAACACAAAGGCTTTTTTGTGTGGTGCGAATAAGGGTTCAAATTGGTATCAAAATGATCGCTGCATTGCGCCGATCACAGTAAAGTATGTGGCTAATTTCTACTCCAAACGGTTCGGGAGTTATGGCCCATTTTGTGTTCCGACTTTCTAGAAAGTTCCGAGGACGGAGTTAATGAGATGCAAAACGAGCAAGGAGAAGCACGTGTTTTTTTAGTTGAACCGGCGGCAAGTTGCTCGGGTTTAAACGTGAATACCTGCCGGAAATCAATTGTAAAGACGTGTCAATTGTTGTCAAGACCTGTGGAGACAATGTGTGGACAATTATTTCAAGGTATTTCCTTTATTCAATTGTTTTTTGCTTTAAATAGCACGAGTTTTGTTTTGTTTCACCTCACGTTTTTAATTCGGCTCGAGGGCCTAACCAAAACACGAAGACAATTGTGATTTTCTCGGGTCGTTCTGGGCCGATTTTCTCCATTTAAACTTTCGATAACTGTTTATTTACACAAGAACTAAAGTTATATGGCTTTGTTTTTTTTGTTTTGTTGATTTTCCTCTGTTTTTGGACAGCTTTAGCCGAGATTGGGTTTTGCTGGAAAACACGAAATTTTCACGCAACACGCGTGGGTTTAGCAGTTGCGAAAATTAATTTTTAAACACCCAAAACTTTGTTTTTTTCACCCAAATACTTTCGATAAATGTTTGCCAAGCTATTAGCTTCATTTTGATATTTTCGTGGGTTCTGTAGGACGAAAATTCGCCACGTTAATTTAATTTGAAAGTTGGTGAATCGTGTTTCAATTGCTATTTTTTGCAGGGTTTTGATTTCACGGCTATTTTTGATCAAGAAAATCATGTCTTGGCCTTCAAAAATGTACAACTAAAATTGCGAAAAGCATTTCAAACTCACCCAATTACTTTCGATACTTATTCGCCAAGGTATCAGCTTCCTGTTGGTGTAATTTGAGTTAAAATTGACAAAGTTTGACCAAGTTAGGGGAATTTTTGTGTTTTTAAAGTTGGCTGATGAATAAATTCTTTCAAGGCTTTGTTGTTGGGCTCCACTAAATACTCCCTTAAATTTCAAAACAACACTGTTAAGAAAAGTGAATATTTTTATCGGATTCGCTGTTTCCTTAGCTACAGTTTGATATATTTTTTATTACAGATTGAGTTTAAATTTTCCAGGATTGATTAAATTTTTGAAGGCAACTTTTTTCTTCAAACTTCTTATTGAAGCTATCAACTTTCGGAAGCGGCTTTCAGGGGGGCAGCGTGGGCGCCGGGCGGTCGCGTGGCAGGGGGGGAAGATTCGACCTCCCACCTTTACTTTCTTTAGAAATGTGGCGTCGTGTGTATTGTAGGGTATGTATTGTATGTAGGGTATGTATTGTAGGGTATGTATTGTAGGTATGTATTGTAGGGTATGTATTGTAGGGTATGTATTGTAGAGTTTGTATTGTAGGGTATGTATTGTATGGTATGTATTGTAGGGTATGTATTGTAAGGTATGTATTGTAGGGTATGTATTGTAGGGTATGTATTGTAGGGTATGTATTGTAGGGTATGTATTGTAGGGTTTGTATGGTAGGGTATGTATTGTAGGGTATATATTGTAGGGTATGTAGTGTAGGGTATGTATTGTAGGGTATGTTATGTAGGGTATGTATTGTAAGGTATGTATTGTAGGGTTTGTATTATACGGTATGTATTGTAAGGTATGTATTGTAGGGTATGTATTGTAGGGTATGTATTGTAGGGTATGTATTGTAGGGTATGTATTGTAGGGTATGTATTGTAGGGTATGTATGTAGGTTGTATGTAGGTATGTATTGTATAGGGTATGTATTGTAGGTATTATTGTAGGGTATGTAGGGGTATGTATTGGTATTATGTAGGGTATGTATGTAGGGTATGTATGTAGGTATGTATGTAGGGTATGTTATGTAGGGTATGTATTGTAGGGTATGTATTGTAAGGTATTTATTGTAGGGTATGTATTGTAGGGTATGTATTGTAGGGTATGTTATGTAGGGTATATATCGTATGGTATGTATCCTAGGGTATGTATTGTAAGGTATGTATCGTAGGGTTTGTATTGTAGGGTATGTATTGTAGGGTATGTATCGTAGGGTATGTTATGTAGGGTATGTATTGTAGGGTATGTATTGTAGGGTATGTTATGTAGGGTATGTATTGTAGGTTATGTATTGTAAAGTATGTATTCTAGGGTATGTATTGTAGGGTATGTATTGTAGGGTATGTATTGTAAGGTATGTATTGTAAGGTATGTATTGTAGGGTATGTATTGTAGCGTATGTATTGTAGGGTATGTATCGTAGGGTATGTTATGTAGGGTATGTTATGTAGGGTACGTATTGTAGGGTATGTATTGTAAGGTATTTATTGTAGGGTATGTATTGTAGGGTATGTATTGTAGGGTATGTTATGTAGGGTATATATGTATGGTATGTATTAGGGTATGTATTGTAGGTATGTATGTAGGGTTTGTATTGTAGGGTATGTATTGTAGGTATGTATCGTAGGGTATGTTATGTAGGGTATGTATTGTAGGGTATGTATTGTAGGGTATGTTATGTAGGGTATGTATTGTAGGTTATGTATTGTAAAGTATGTATTGTAGGGTATGTATAGTAGGGTTTGTATTGTAGGGTATGTATTGTAGGGTATGTTATGTAGGGTATGTGTTGTAGGGTATGTATTGTAGGGTATGTAGTGTAGGTTATGTATTGTAAGGTATGTATTGTAGGGTATGTATTGTAGGGTATGTATTGTAGGGTATGTATTGTAGGGTATGTATTGTAGGGTATGTATTGTAGGGTATGTTACGTAGGGTATGTATTGTAGGGTATGTATTGTAGGGTATGTATGTATGTATGTATGTATGTATGGGCATGAGCGGTAGCGAATGCAGCGCGCGAAGCGCGCCAACCAGATTCAGCTTTGTTTACTTGACGGGCTCCGGGGAGGGAGCGAAGCGACCGAACCCGGCTCATGTATGTATGTATGTATGTATGTATGTATGTATGTATGTATGTATGTATGGGCATGAGCGGGAGCGAATGCAGCGCGCGAAGCGCACCAACCACATTAAGCTTTTGTTGCTTGGGGGGCTCCGGGGAGGGAGCGTAGCGACCGGGCCCCCGGCTAGTCTAATATATATATTCTGTGATGTCACGTGACGGTGGCGAAACTCTGCCAAAAACAATAGATTCGACCCGAAACAATAGGTCGAACGCCCAAAAACAATGGGACGAAACGGCGAATCGGTGATCAATAAGGCTTTTTTCAATAGGGGTGCACAAGGTTGGCACTTGCATGGAGAGGCTCCGTTTCTGGAGTAGGCAAAAGATATCTATTTTTGGAAGCCTATTTTAAAAGAATTTTTGAGTTATTCTATTTATTACTCCACTAATTGTGTTATCACGAAAAAACGACAGTTTACGCTGGCGAAACTTCCAAATTCGCGTCGCGAACTCTAAATTCGAAGAAAGAGTTCGCTCTTCACGTGACACGTTTCGCCTTTTGCTGCAATTTGATTGGCTCTTTCGCAACTTCACGTGAAAAGTCACGCGTTTTTCGTTATCATGCAAATTAGCCCTCGGGTTGAACAGCAGGTACTTTTGGAGAAGACGCTTGTTTTTGTTTTGTACACAAAAAGTGAGGTGGGCGCCTTTCAAAGTGTTTTGCCAGCTGAATTTTCTTTGTAATGAGCTGTTAATTGTTTCAAAGACCCCCGGAGAGTTGCAGGAAACAATAGATAACACAGGTGATAGCTTTGTTTTGTTTTTTGAATGAAAGAGTTGTAGGTTTAGGTTTTGTCAGGTGACCGCCATTGTTGCTTCGGCATGCTAACAAAGCTTAGGCCATGGTCAAAGTTTTGAATTTTTCCGGCCCTATCTGCACGATTTTCCCCATTTAAATTTTTGACAAGTGTTCTCTGATAACACAACTAAAATAATGTGTTGTTTTTTTTTTTTTTTTTTGTTTTCTACAATTTCCAACAAAGTTGCTTTTCACTCGGGAAGGAGCAATTGTTCACGCAACACGCGTTGTTTTTGCATTTGCGAAAATTCAATTTCAGCCTGCGACAATTGATTATTTTTTACCCAAACACTTTCGATAATTGTTCCCCAACATATTACCTTCATGTTGGTGTTTTTTGAGTTCAACTGGTTCACTATTTGCCACGGTAAATACTTTTTTTACTTGCTAAAGTGTGTTCAAAGGTTTTGCTTTTTGCACGGCTCCGAAATTTCATTCAAACCACTTCCACCAAATGGTCTCTAAGAATTCAGTACTACTTATTTAAGAGATGAGACTATTTGCAACAGGTTCGCTGTTTCCTTAGCTACAGTTTGATATAATTTTTATTACAGATTGAGTTTTAATTTTCCAGGATGGATTAAATTTTTGAAAGCACCTTTTTTTTCAAACTTCACACTGAAGCTATCAACTTTCAGAAACAGCTTTCAGGGGGCAGCGTGGGCGCGGGGCGGTCGCTTGGCAGGGGGAAAGATTCTACCTCCCACCTTTACTTTCTTTAGAAATGTTGCGTCGTAATATGTATTGTAGGGTATGTATTGTAGGGTATGTATTGTAGGGTATGTATAGTAGGGTATGTATTGTAGGGTATGTTATGTAGGATATGTATTGTAGGGTATGTTATGTAGGGTATGTATTGTAGGGTTTGTATTGTAGGGTATGTATTGTAGGGTATGTTATGTAGGGTATGTTATGTAGGATATGTATTGTAGGGTATGTATTGTAGGGTATGTATTGTAGGGTATGTTATGTAGGGTATGTATTGTAGGGTTTGTATTGTAGGGTAAGTATAGTAGGGTATGTTATGTAGGGTATGTATTGTAGGGTATGTATTGTAGGGCATATATAGTAGGGTATGTATTGTAGGGTATGTATTGTAGGGTTTGTATTGTAGGGTATGTATTGTAGGGTATGTATTGTAGGGTATGTATTGTAGGGTTTGTATTGTAGGGTATGTTATGTAGGGTATGTATTGTAGGGTATGTATGTATGTATGGGCATGAGCGGTAGTGAATGCAGCGCGCGAAGCGCGCCAACCAGATTAAGCA
The DNA here is from genome assembly GCA_013076295.1 of Sanderia malayensis. Taxonomy (NCBI): domain Eukaryota; kingdom Metazoa; phylum Cnidaria; class Scyphozoa; order Semaeostomeae; family Pelagiidae; genus Sanderia; species Sanderia malayensis. Next base: position 16,426 of record RQOL01000423.1, on the reverse strand, counting down.
TTGTTTACTTGACAGGCTCCATACATACATACATACATACATATGAATGTATGTATGTATGTATGTATGTATGTATGTATGTAGGTATGTATGTATGTATGTATGTATGTATGTATGTATGGGCATGAGCGTAAGCGAATGCAGCGCACGAAGTGCGCCAACCACACTAAGTTTTTTTCACTTGCCCCCCTCCGGGAAGCGAGCGAACGCGAGCGCCCCCGAGCGCCCCCGGCTAGTCTATATATACTAATCTACGGTCACACGTGACCCCAACCCGCCAAACAATGCTCCATTGTCTCTCGAACAATCGACGTTCAAACAAACAATGGGATCAAAGGAATTTCGTTGTATCCATAAAGGTTTTTTTTTGGGCGCAAATAAGGGTGCAAATTGGTATAGAAATGATCGCTGCATTGTGCTGATGACAGTGTACTATTTGACTAATTTCTAACCCTAGCGGTTCGGGTGTTATGGCCCATTTTGTGTTCCGACTTTCTAGAAAGTTCCGAGGACGGAGTTAATGAGATGCAAAACGAGCAGGGAGAAGCAGGTGTTTTCGTAGTGAAACGGGCGGCAAGTTGCTCGGGTTTAACCGTGAATACGTGCCGGAAATCAATTGTAAAGACGTGTCAATTGTTCTCAGAACCTGTGGAGACAATGTGTGGACAATTATTTCAAGGTATTTCCTTTTATTCAATTGTTTTTTGCGAGTTTTGTTTTGTTTCAACTCACGTTTTTTGTGTTGAGGCAAGGGCCTAACGAAAACACGAAGACAATTTTGATTTTCTTGGGTCGTTCTGGGCCGATTTTGTCCATTTAAATTTTCGATAACTGTTTATTTACACGAGAACTAAAGTTATCTGGGGTTGTTTTTTTTGTTTTGTCGATTTTCCTCTGATTTTCGACAGTTTTGGCCGAGTTTGGGTTTTGCTGGAAAACACGAAATTTTCAAGCAACACGCGTGTGTTTTGCATTTGAGAAAATTAATTTTTAACCTGCCAAAACTTTGTTTTTTTCACGCAAATACTTTCGATAAATGTTCGCCAAGCTATTAGCTTCATTTTGATATTTTCGTGGCTTCTGTAGGACGAAAATTCGCCACGTTAATTTAATTTGAAAGTTTTAGTGTTTTTAAAGTACCTTGACGAATTCATTTTTACACTTTCAAAAGAAACGGCTTTTAGGGGGCGGCAGGGTGGGCGCTGGGTGGTCGCTTGCCAGGGGGAAGTATGGTAGGGTATGTATTGTAGGGTACGTATTGTAGGGTATGTATTGTAGGGTATGTATAGTAGGGTATGTTATGTAGGGTATGTATTGTAGGGTATGTATTGTAGGGTATGTATTGTAAGGTATGTATTGTAAGGTATTTATTGTAGGGTATGTATTGTAAGGTATTTATTGTAGGTATGTATTGTAGGGTCTGTATTGTAGGGTATGTATTGTAGGGTATGTATTGTAGAGTATGTTATGTAGGGTTTGTATTGTAGGGTATGTATTGTAGGGTTTGTATTGTAGGGTATGTATGTATGTATGGGCATGAGCGGTAGCGAATGCAGCGCGCGAAGCGCGCCAACCACATTAAACTTTTGTTACTTAAGGGGCTCCGGGGAGGGAGCGTAGCGACCGGGCCCCCGGCTAGTCTCTATTATATAATCTACGTCGACACGTGACCCGCCGACTGTGAACAATGACCTATTGTTTCTTGAACAATCGACGTTCGAAGAAATAATGGGATCAAAGGAATTTCGTTGTGAACACAAAGGCTTTTTTTGGGTGGTCAATAATGGTGCAAATTGGTATCAAAATGATCTCTGCATTGCGCTGATCACAGTAAAGCTTTCCACTAATTTCTACTCCAAACCGTTGGGGAGTTATGGCCCATTTTGTGTTCCAACTTTCTAGAAAGTTCCGAGGACGGAGTTAATGAGATGCAAAACGAGCAGGGAGAAGCACGCGTTTTTTTAGTTGAGCGGGCGGCAAGTTGCTCGGGTTTAAACGTGAATACCTGCCGGAAATCAATTGTAAGACGTGTCAATTGTTGTCAAGACCTGTGGAGACAAATGGTGCACAATTATTTCAAGGTATTTCCTTTATTCAATTGTTTTTGGCTTTAAATAACACGAGTTTTGTTTTGTTTCACCTCACGTTTTTCTTTCAGCTCGAGGGCCTAACCAAAACACGAAGACAATTTTGATTTTCTCGGGTCGTGCTGGGCCGATTTTATCCATTTAAACTTTCGATAACTGTTTATTTACACGAGAACTAAAGTTATCTGGGGTTGTTTTTTTGTTTTGTCGATTTTCCTCTGTTTTTGGACAGTTTTGGCCGAGTTTGGGTTTTGCTGGAAAACACGAAATTTTCAAGCAACACGCGTGTGTTTTGCATTTGCGAAAATTATTTTTTAACCTGCCAAAACTTTGTTTTTTTCACCCAAATACTTTCGATAAATGTTCGCCAAGCTATTAGCTTCATTTTGATATTTTCGTGGGTTCTGTAGGACGAAAATTCGCCACGTTAATTTAATTTGAAAGTTTTAGTGTTTTTTAAGTACCTTGATGAATTCATTTTTTCACTTTCAGAAGAAACGGCTTTTAGGGGGGCGGCAGGGAGGGCGCTGGGTGGTCGCTTGCCAGGGGGAAGTATGGTAGGGTATGTGTTGTAGGGTATGTATGTAGGGTATGTATTGTAGGGTATTTATTGTAGGGTATGTATTGTAAGGTATGTATTGTAGGGTATGTATCGTAGGGTATGTATCGTAGGGTATGTATTGTAGGGTATGTATTGTAGGGTATGTCTGTAGGGTATGTATTGTAGGGTATTTATTGTAGGGTATTTATTGTAGGGTATGTATTGTAAGGTATTCATTGTAGGGTATGTATTGTAGGGTATGTATTGTAGGGTATGTGTTGTAGGGTATGTATTGTAGGGTATGTATTGTAAGGTATGTATTTTAGGGTATTTATAGTAGGGTTTGTATTGTAGGGTATGTATTGTAGGGTATGTATTGTAGGGTTTGTATAGTAGGGTATGTTATGTAGGGTATGTATTGTAGGGTATGTATTGTAGGGTATGTATTGTAGGGTATGTATTGTAGGGTTTGTATTGTAGGGTATGTATTTTAGGGTATGTTATGTAGGGTATGTTTTGTAGGGTATGTATTGTAGGGTATGTTATGTAGGGTATGTATTGTAGGGTTTGTATAGTAGGGTATGTTATGTAGGGTATGTATTGTAGGGTATGTATTGTAGGGTATGTATTGTAGGGTATGTATTGTAGGGTTTGTATTGTAAGGTATGTATTTTAGGGTATGTTATGTAGGGTATGTATTGTAGGCTATGTATTGTAGGGTATGTATTGTAGGGTATGTATCGTAGGGTATGTATTGTAGGGTATGTGTTGTAGGGTATGTATTGTAGGGTATGTATTGTAGGGTATGTATTGTAAGGTATTTATTGTAGGGTATGTATTGTAAGGTATTTATTGTAGGGTATGTATTGTAGGGTCTGTATTGTAGGGTAAATATTGTAGGGTATGTATTGTAGAGTATGTTATGTAGGGTATGTATTGTAGGGTATGTATTGTAGGGTTTGTATTGTAGGGTATGTATGTATGTATGGGCATGAGCGGTAGCGAATGCAGCGCGCGAAGCGCGCCAACCACATTAAACTTTTGTTACTTAAGGGGCTCCGGGGAGGGAGCGTAGCGACCGGGTCCATGGCTAGTCTCTATTATATAATCTACGTCGACACGTTACCCGCCGACTGTGAACAAAGACCTATTGTTTCTTGAACAATCGACGTTCGAAAAAATAATGGGATCAAAGGAATTTCGTTGTGAACACAAAGGCTTTTTTTGGGTGGTCAATAATGGTGCAAATTGGTATCAAAATGATCTCTGCATTGCGCTGATCACAGTAAAGCTATCCACTAATTTCTACTCCAAACCGTTGGGGAGTTATGGCCCATTTTGTGTTCCAACTTTCTAGAAAGTTCCGAGGACGGAGTTATTGAGATGCAAAACGAGCAGGGAGAAGCACGCGTTTTTTTAGTTGAGCGGGCGGCAAGTTGCTCGGGTTTAAACGTGAATACCTGCCGGAAATCAATTGTAAGACGTGTCAATTGTTGTCAAGACCTGTGGAGACAAATGGTGGACAATTATTTCAAGGTATTTCCTTTATTCAATTGTTTTTGGCTTTAAATAGCACGAGTTTTGTTTTGTTTCACCTCACGTTTTTCTTTCGGCTCGAGGGCCTAACCAAAACACGAAGACAATTTTGATTTTCTCGGGTCGTTCTGGGCCGATTTTATCCATTTAAACTTTCGATAACTGTTTATTACACGAGAACTAAAGTTTTCTGGGGTTTGTTTTTTTGTTTTGTCGATTTTCCTCTGTTTTTGGACAGTTTTGGCCGAGTTTGGGTTTTGCTGCAAAACACGAAATTTTCAAGCAACACGCGTCTGTTTTGCATTTGCGAAAATTAATTTTTAACCTGCCACAACTTTGTTTTTTTTCACCCAAATACCTTCGATAAATGTTCGTCAAGCTATTAGCTTCATGTTGATATTTTCGTGGGTTCTGCAGGACAAAAATTGGCCACGTTAATTAAATTTGAAAGTTTTAGTGTCTGTAAAGTAGGTTGATGAATTCATTTTTTCACTTTCAGAAGAAACGGCTTTTAGGGGGGCGGCAGGGTGGACGCTGGGTGGTCGCTTGCCAGCGGGAAGTATGGTAGGGTATGTATGGTAGGGTATGTATTGTAGGGTATGCATTGTAGGGTATGTATTGTATGGTATTTATTGTAGGGTATGTATTGTAGTGTATGTATTGCAGGGTATGTATTGTATGGTATTTATTGTAGGTATGTATTGTAGGGTATGTATTGTAGGGTATGTATTGTAGGGTATGTATTGTAGGGTATGTTTGTAGGGTATATTATGTAGGGTATGTATTGTAGGGTATTTATTGTAGGGTATGTATTGTAGGGTATGTATTGTAGAGTATTTATTGTAGGGTATGTATTGTAGGGTATGTATTGTAGGGTATGTATGTATGTATGGGCATGAGCGGCAGCGAATGCAGTGCGCGAAGCGCGCCAACCAGATTAAGCTTTGTTTACTTGACGGGCTCCAGGGAGGGAGCGAAGCGACCGAACCCGGCTCATGTATGTATGTATGTATGTATGTATGTAGGTATGTATGTATGTATGTATCTATGTATGTATGTATGTATGGGCACGGGCGGTAGCGAATGCAGCGCGCGGAGCGCGCCAACCAGATTGAGCTTTGTTTACTTGCTGGGCTCCGGGGAGGGAGCGAAGCGACCGAACCCGGCTCATGTATGTATTTATGTATGTATGTATGTATGTATGCATGTATGTATGTAGGTATGTATGTATGTATGTATGTATGATGGGCCATGAGCGGAAGCGAATGCAGCGCGCGAAGCGCGCCAACCACACTAAACTTTGTTACTTAAGGGGCTCGGGAGGGAGCGTAGCGACCGGGCCCCGGCTAGTCTCTATTACATAATCTACGTCGACACGTGACCCGCCGACTGTGAACAATGAACCATTGTTTCTTGAACAATCAACGTTCGAAAAAATAATGGGATCAAAAAAATTTCGTTGTGAACACAAAGGCTTTTTTTGGGTGGTCAATAAGGGTGCAAATTGGTATCAAAATGATCGCTGCATTGCGCTGATCACAGTAAAGCTTTCCACTAATTTCTACTCCAACCGTTGGGAGTTATGGCCCATTTTGTGTTCCGACTTTCTAGAAAGTTCCGAGGACGGAGTTAATGAGATGCAAAAACGAGCAGGGAGAAGCACGCGTTTTTTAGTTGAGCGGGCGGCAAGTTGCTCGGGTTTAAACGTGAATACCTGCCGGAAATCAATTGTACGACGTGTCAATTGTTGTCAAGACCTGTGGAGACAATTGGTGGACAATTATTTCAAGGTATTTCCTTTTTTCAATTGTTTTTTGGCTTTAAATAGCACAAGTTTTGTTTTGTTTCACCTCACGTTTTTCTTTCGGCTTGAGGGCCTAACCAAAACACGAAGACAATTTTGATTTTCTCGGGTCGTTCTGGGCCGATTTTCTCCATTTAAACTTTCGATAACTGTTTATTTACACGAGAACTAAAGTTATCGGGGGTTGTTTTTTGTTTTGTCGATTTTCCTCTGTTTTTGGACAGTTTCGGCCGAGTTTGGGTTTTGCTGCAAAACACGAAATTTTCACAACACGCGTGTGTTTGCATTTGCGAAAATTAATTTTTAACCTGCCACAACTTTGTTTTTTTCACCCAAATACCTTCGATAAATGTTCGTCAAGCTATTAGCTTCATGTTGATATTTTCGTGGGTTCTGCAGGACAAAAATTGGCCACGTTAATTAAATTTGAAAGTTTTAGTGTCTGTAAAGTAGGTTGATGAATTCATTTTTTCACTTTCAGAAGAAACGGCTTTTAGGGGGGCGGCAGGGTGGACGCTGGGGTCGCTTGCCAGCGGGAAGTATGGTAGGGTATGTATGGTAGGATGTTGTAGGGTATGCATTGTAGGGTTGTATTGTATGGTATTTATTGTAGGGTATGTATTGTAGTGTATGTATTGCAGGGTATGTATTGTATGGTATTTATTGTAGGTTATGTATTGTAGGGTATGTATTGTAGGGTATGTATTGTAGGGTATGTATTGTAGGGTATGTTTGTAGGGTATATTATGTAGGGTATGTATTGTAGGGTATTTATTGTAGGGTATGTATTGTAGGGTATGTATTGTAGAGTATTTATTGTAGGGTATGTATTGTAGGGTATGTATTGTAGGGTATCTTTCTTTAGAAATGTTGCGTCGTAGTATGTATTGTCGGGTATGTATTGTATGGTATGTATTGTAGGGTATGTATTGTAGGGTATGTATTGTAAGGTATTTATTGCAGGGTATGTATTGTAGGTATGTATTGTAGGGTATGTATTGTAGGGTATGTATTGTAGGGTATGTATTGTAGGGTATGTATTGTAGGGTATGTATCGTGGGGTATGTATTGTAGGGTATGTATTGTAGGGTATGTATTGTAGGGTATTTATGTAAGGTATTTATTGTAGGGTATGTATTTTAGGGTATATTATTATATTATATTATTACTAATTTATTTAAAGTTGGCTGGATATATAGCTATACTAAAGCTAATTTAGGCCAATTACTGATATTTAAGATTTCACAATACAAAATTCAAATTACAAATAAAAAGATTCAATTTACACAAATGTTAATAACAGATTAGATGCAAATGTTACAAATGTTAATGTGATTTTAAATGAAGCCTAGATTTTGAACAAAAATTTGGCACAGTCGGCAGTGGCAGGTTTCACCAGACCAAAATTTTATTTGGTTTTTGAATTCTTTTAAAGTTCTGGAACATTTAATAATCTGAGGAACAGTAGCCCAAGCTTGTGGGCCTCTAAAACGAATTGATTCCGAGCCATATTTTACTGTTCTAATTCTGGGAGCAGAAATTCATTCCATTTCTCAGATTATAGTGATTGTCATTTTCACAAAAGATCTCTTTCATAAACACTGGATTTAAATCATTTTTAGTCTTGTACATTTCGGTCATCAAAAATTGTAAGTTTTTCTGATGCACAGTTATGGATTTATCCTTTTCAAGTAAGCCCTCAAAACTGGATTCAGAATCCTGGAAGGTAATCCTTCAGTGCTCTCTCTTGGATTTTATTAATTTTCTGATGTAGTTTACGACTATGGAACATCCAAACAAGGGGACAATATTGAAACTGGCTGTTTATAAAAGCTTGCATTAAAAACCTTAGTTTACTTTGATCTAGAAATGGAACAATACGTGAGAGAGCATATAATTTATTACTTGCCTTTTTACATAGCCCAGCAACATGTTGTTCAAATGTCAATTTATTGTCTATAATAATACCAAGCAATTTTTCATGATTACTGCTCTGTATAGGTGTATTGCCAATCGTAATGGTAATAGGTTCGTCAGGGGAAGGACCTAATGCTAAAAAATGACATTTATCTTCATTTAATTTTAGGTAGTTGTCAGAAAACCATTTTTATTACCTTTTGAGAGTCATTCTCAAGCCTTTCCACTACATTTTGCAAGTTTTGGTCACATGTATATAAAGTGGTATCATCAGCATAATTGCAAATTTCTATATCATTGATAGAGAGTAACAAAATCGTTCAAATAGATGTTAAAAAGTAGAGGTCCTAAAACCGACCGCCTGTGGAACACCCAATTCAGTTTTTGTGTAGAACTAAACGAACTATTTATTTTAACTCTCTGTTGCCTTTCACTTAAATAACTGTTCAGAAACATCAACGCATCACGACTGAAGCCGTAAGCATGCAATTTGGCAATAAGAAGATCATGCTTTACACAATCGAATGCTTTTGATAGGTCCATTAATACGGCGCCCAGCCTTTCCTCCCTTATCCAAGAACATTTTGCACATTTCTATAAAACGAGTCAAGGCATGTTGTGCATTGTACCCTTGTCGGAATCCACATAACAAATCTGATAAATAGGCACCCATATGTTCCATCATTTGCTTATACATGAGTCTTTCGTAAATTTTAGAGACAGTAGGCAAAACACTAATTGGTCTATAATTAGTCTTAGAAGTAGATTCGTTTTTTTTAAAAAGGGCTGTAACATCTGCAGTTTTTAATTCATCGGGAAAACTGACAATTGCTTATACCACCATTGAGAACATTTTGCAGTGGTTCAGCGCATACATCTAAATTAGTCTTAAGCAGCTTGGGGGAATATTCCCAAAAGTTGTAGCCTTCTTAGAATTCAGATTTTTTATTTCTGTTTCAAGTTTAGAGATAGTTACATGCTCGAAGGAAAAGCTAATAGCTACATCTGAAAAGCGTGCTCGTATAGCTTTTATGCTAGGATGGTTTCTATATTTTTCAATTGCTTCATCTAAAGGATCAGAGAGATACCCTCTGTTGATCTTACATTATCTGGATATTCTTCTATGCCCAAGGTTTCGGTAACAGTTACAAAATAGTTGTTCAGGATCTCTGCGACCTGACGATCGGCGGAGATAATTTCATCATTTTCTATTAGAACTATCTTACTCTGAGTCTTTAATTTTATCGGAGAATAATGGTTTCACAGTTTTCCAAAATTTTTTATTGTCAGTGATTTCTGTAATATCCAAATTATTGTAGTATCTCTTTTTTTCTGTCTTAAGCAGTTTTACGCATAGGTTACGCTGCCGACGATAGTTATTCCAGTTTTCAGCAATCCTATTTGGTTATATTTGTGCGCAATCTAGAACGTAACATGATAGCCTTTCGAAGTGCTTTAGTCATAAATGGTGCATCATTAGCCCTAACATATTTTTTCTTAAGTGGTGCATGTTTATTTAATACTTTATCAAAAGCAGTTTCAAACGCTCCATAGCTGACATTTGAAGCATCTATGCTCCCAAGTTCAGCTCTTAAGTCTTGCTTAAAACTAGCTTGGTTAAAATTTTTGTAACATCTGTAATTTATAATTGAGGGACCTTGTTTCTGAAAAGTGGTTTTCAACACAGTGACAATCATTTTATGAAAATCAGATAAGCCTGTTTCAATGGTGGTGGTGTTTTGCATACTTTGGTTACAATTTGTTAAAATTAAATCAATACATTTTGGAGGGTCAGCCTTATAACAGGTGGGTTCTTTTACTAAATTTTTCAAACTATAAATATGCAAGAAGCTATGTAAATCGATCCGTCTCTTCGGCATTAAATCTCCCAAAATCATGAAATTTTCATACTTTGAACTATAATGATCTAAAGCTTTTACCTAAGTTTTCGTGGAAAAACAGTTGCGATTGAGTTGGTGGTCGGTAAACACTGAAAATAGCCCATTTTTTTCTTTCTAAGGTTGATTTCAAAACTGATACACTCTATACCCAGTTCAAATGTAAACGATGTCAGTAATTGTGAAGGGATGTCACTTCTTACATAGACTAACAAACCCCCACCATCTTTATTTCTATCTAGCCTAAAGGGAGCAGCAAATCCATCAATTAGAAATTGTCCCCTGGGGAAAGAAGAGTCGATTTTGGTTTCTGCCACCATCAAGATATCTATGTTTGCTGCAGTTATTTCTTTAAGAGCTTCAAATTTATTTCTTATAGAATTAATGTTTAAATATCCTATGATTAATTTACCTAAATTTCTTAGCCGTAGTAACTTTAGCGAGGATCGAGCGTCAATATTGTTAGGGAGATCTTCCTCGGAGGTCTCAGATGTAATTTCGGAAACTTGTTGCGACGAGAAATATTTGCATCCGTAGATATAGTTGAAAATGTAGACAAAGACATTCACTAGGCACATTTGAGCTATTTGAGAAAGTTGAGGATAAATTGAATTTTCATATGAACCCATTTCCTAAGCTGGGGCTACTTGTAGACACATCAACTGGCCTTTGAGTCATTATTACCATTACAACCATTACACTGGTTGTTTTCTACGGGGTGTAGGAAAATTGATGTATGTGGCTTTACCGATACACTAGTAATAGAATTTGTTTTGAATACTTAGCTTATTTTTTGTTGTTGGCTCTGTTGGTTTTATTTTCAGGTATGCAGTTTCTGTCATAATTCCAAATTTTCCGGAGATAGTCAAACATTGTTTAAATAGTTTACTAAGTCATTTCCTAAGACGTTTGTCCCATCATTGTTCAGATGAAATTCCATCGTCGTGTAGCAGGTACCGCAATCTGTTTCAAATTCTTTGTGTTCAATGAAATCGATTCCATTTTCTGCCAGTGATTTTTTCAACAGAATATTCACTCTTACTTTTTTTCTTCCAGTAGGTAGGAGTCGCCTTTGTTAATAAACTTGAAACAGCCACTTTGGGAACGGAATTTTTTGTCTTGTGGTTGACACTAGTGATTTTTTCAGCAATTTTTTCAGGATCATCTTTCCTTAAATCATTAGTCCACAATGCAAGATTATAAAGCATCAGGGCCTTCTTTTCAGGGTTGGTATTCATATAAGATTCCATGTCTTGGGTCGTTGCTCCGGGAAATGATTTGACATACAAGTTACATCGACGTACGTTACGATTGATTTCTTGCTTTCGTATCCCCGTACGATGGAGTCTCCGATTACTGTAATTGTTGGCTTCCTACGATCATCCAAAGGCTGTCTGCTTGTGATATGGTATCGTTCAACAATGTCTTGCGTGGTTTTGCTCCGGCTTCAGCATAACTAAGTTCTCCAGGGACAACACGTTGAAAATTTTCATCTGTATAAGTTGATTTAACGCTTTGGGAAAATTGGGGTCGTGCTTTTTGCCTGTCAATATCCTCAGACTGTTGTAAAGCTCTTTGCAGCTTTGGAAATACCATAGAAAAAATAGGATCCTCTATATTTCTTTCTAAGCCATTAAATCTATTTCTTGTTTCAATGAGTTTTCATTGCACTGACGTGACTTAACTATGCGCTTGGGGAGTTGCCAAGGCTCTGTTTCAATATTTTTTGCCATCATTTTTATTCAAATTTTTTCCTCGATTTTTATTCAAATCATTATTAAGATTTTTACCAAGATTTTCTCTTAGATCAGCATTTGCAGCCTCAGTGCAAAATTTTCATCTTTCAGAATCCTTTTTTCTCTTTCTAATAAGTTATTTTTTGTTAAAATTTCTTGAAATTCGTTTTGCCTGTCTTGCATACTTGCAGTATCAGTGGTATTCTTTGTGTTAGTTTTATTAAGTCTTTCCAGAATGGTAATTAGCTGCTTTTCAATTTTTGAAATCTGTCCTCTAATTGACTGTTTATTTCCATATTGCCAGTGCTCCCACTGTTTTTTTCATTGCATGATATTTCCTGCACATCTGAATCTCCCTTATAAGACACCTTCCTTTGAGCGTTTGGATCAGCAGCAGACAAAAGCCCATTTCTGCATTCGTGGAGTCTCTCTTCTTTTTCGGAAATTTTTCTGGCTTTTTCACACACTCGAAATGATTCAGTGCCCCCAGTTTTGGTATCCTCAATTTTTCCTTCGGCCACATCATTGTCAATTGCAGCGCAGTTGTTGAGTCATTTAGGCCATGTGTCTTCGTCAAAGACTTGCATACTGAAGTTGAATTTGCTCGCTTCCTTTTGCCTTGAATATTTTCTATCGTGTCTATTATGAGTTCCTCTACTTCTTGGGGTTCAAGAACCGTATTCTCTGCCATTTAAATATTTAGCTTTATCTACAGCTAAAATGAAAGCCGACTGATGAAACTTGCCGACTGGTATTCTTCTAAGCAATTTTCGCGCCAAAATTGAAATTAGGCACTTAGGCCCAAAATAGGCAGCTCGCTCGCCAAATAAACTTCTTTCGCTTTCACAAAGTTGTTGCCTTCGACGTTTCCAGCGTGCGTGATTTTAAATAATAATCAGTTTAATTAGTAAGCCAGCTATTTGATCTGATAGTTCACATAAATATGAAAAATTTCGATTTGATATGTATATTTCTATCCCGAGAAAAAAACACGTCCGTCCTCCCGATGACAACCTCCTGTACAATACATTGTAGGGTATGTAGTTATACATTTATTGTAGGTATGTATTATAGGGTATGTATTGTAGGGTATGTATTGTAGGGTATGTATCGTAGGGTATGTATTGTAGGGTTTGTATTGTAGGGTATGTATTGTAGGGTATGTATTTTAGGGTATGTATGGTAGGGTATTTATGGTAGGGTATGTACTGTAAGGAAATTTATTGTAGGATATGTATTGTAGGTATGTATTGTAGGGTATGTATTGTAGGGTATGTATTGTAGGGAATGTATTGTAGGGTATGTTTGTAGGGTATGTATTGTAAGGTATTTATTGTAGGTATGTATTGTAGGGTATGTATTGTAGGGTATGTATTGTAGGGTATGTGTAGGGTATGTATTGTAGGGTAGTATTGTAGGGTATGTATAGGATTTGTAGGGTATGTTATGTAGGGTATGTATTGTAGGGTATGTTATGTAGGGTATGTATTGTAGGGTATGTTATGTAGGATATGTATTGTAGGGTATGTATTGTAGGGTATGTATTGTAGGGTATGTATTGTAGGGTATCTATTGTAGGGTATGTATTGTAGGGTATGTATTGTAGGGTATGTATCGTAGGGTATGAATTGTAGGGTATGTTTAGTAGGGTATGTTATGTAGGGTATGTATTGTAGGGTATGTATTGTAGGGTATGTATTGTAGGGTATGTATTGTAGGGTATGTATTGTAGGGTATGTATCGTAGGGTATGTATTGTAGGGTTTGTATTGTAGGGTATGTATTGTAGGGTATGTATTTTAGGGTATGTATGGTAGGGTATTTATGGTAGGGTATGTATTGTAGGAAATTTATTGTAGGATATGTATTGTAAGGTATGTATTGTAGGGTATGTATTGTAGGGTATGTATTGTAGGGAATGTATTGTAGGGTATGTTTGTAGGGTATGTATTGTAGGGTATGTATTGTAGGGTATGTTATGTAGGGCATGTATTGTAGGGTATGTATTGTAGGTTATGTACTGTAGGGTATGTATTGTAGCGTATTCATTGTAGGGTATGTATTGTAAGGTATTTAGTGTAGGGTATGTATTGTAGGGTATGTATTGTAGGGTATGCATTGTAGGGTATGTATTGTAGGGTATGTATTGTAGGGTATGTATTGTAGGGTATGTATTGTAGGGTATGTATTGTAGGGTATGTATTGTAGGGTATGTATTGTAGGGTATGTATTGTAGGGTATGTATTGTAGGGTATGCATCGTAGGGTATGTATTGTAGGGTATTTATTGTAGGGTATGTATTGTAGGGTATGTATCGTAGGGTATGTATTGTAGGGTATGTATTGTAGGGTATGTATTGTAGGGTATGTATTGTAGGGTATGTATTGTAGGGTATGTATTGTAGGGTATGTATTGTAAGGTATGTATTGTAGGGTATTTATTGTAGGGTATGTATTGTAGGGTATGTATTGTAGGGTATGTATGTATGTATGGGCATGAGCGGTAGCGAATGCAGTGTGCGAAGCGCGCCAACCAGATTAAGCTTTGTTTACTTGACGGGCTCCGGGGAGGGAGCGAAGCGACCGAACCCCGCTCATGTATGTATGTATGTATGTATGTATGTATGTATGTATGTATGTAGGTATGTATGTATCTATGTATGTATGTATGTATGGGCACGGGCGGTAGCGAATGCAGCGCGCGGAGCGCGCCAACCAGATTAAGCTTTGTTTACTTGCTGGGCTCTGGGGAGGGAGCGAAGCGACCGAACCCGGCTCATGTATGTATGTATGTATGTATGTATGTATGTATGTATGCATGTATGTATGTAGGTATGTATGTATGTATGTATGTATGTATGTATGGGCATGAGCGAAGCGAATGCAGCGCACGAAGTGCGCGCTATCAGTCAATGTTTCTTGATAATAGATAGACATGCGAGCGCAGCGAGCTAACCCATTGTACGTGGAGTTGAAAGAGGCATGAGTGAAGCGAATGCAGCGCACGGAGTGCACCCTATCAGTCAATGTTTCTTGATAGAAGATAGACAGGGGAGCGCAGCGAGCTAACCCATTGTACGTGGGGTTGAAAGAGGCATGAGTGAAGCGAATGCAGTGCACGAAGTGCGCCCTATGAGCCAACGTTTTTTTTATAATAGATAGACAGGCGAGCGCAGCGAGCTAACCCATTGTACGTGGGGTTGAAAGAGGCATGAGCGAAGCGAATGCAGCGCACGAAGTGCGCCCTAGCAGTCAATGTTTCTTGATAACAGGTAGACAGGCGAGCGCAGCGAGCTAACCCCCTGTACGTGGGGTTGAAAGAGGCATGAGCGAAGCGAATGCAGAGCACGAAGTGCGCCCTACCAATCAATGTTTCTTTATAATAGATAGACAGGCGAGCGCAGCGAGCTAACTCATTGTAAGTGGGGTTGAAAGGGGTATGAGCGAAGCGAATGCAGCGCACGAAGTGCGCCCTATCAGTCAATGTTTCTTGAAAATAGATAGACAGGCGAGCGCAGCGAGCTATCCCATTATACGTGGGGTTGAAAGATGTATGAGCGAAGCGAATGCAGCGCACGAAGTGCGCCAACCAGATTAAGCTTTTTTTACTTGACGGGCTGGGTCGAACGAGCGAAGCGAGTGATGACCCCTAGTGATATTATTGTTGTGTGTATAAATATCTCTTCCTGGTGATTTTATCTAAAAGAGCAATGATTTTCCACATCAAAGTAACATGGCTAGCAAAATCGCTGTGAACAGGATTTAAACCTGTGAGGGAATATTCCATTTGATTTCAAGTCAAACGCCAACCACATTAAACTTTTTGTACTTGAGGGCCTCCGGGAAGCGAGCGTAGCGAGTGCCCCCGGCTAGTCTATCTATATATACTATTCTACGGTCACACGTGACCAGGAAACGCTCAACAATGGGCCATTGTCTCCGGAACAATCGACGTTCGACCGAACAATGGCAACGTTCGACCAAACAATGGGATCAAAGGAGCGGGGCTTGATATCATAAAGGCTTTTTTCCTGGGGGTCAATAAGGGTGCAAATTGGTTTCAAAATGATCGCTGCATTCTGCCGATGAAAGTAAAGCAATCCGCTAATTTCTAACCCCAGCCGTTCGGGAGCTATGGCCAATTTTGTGGTGCGACTTTCTAGAAAGTTCGGCCGACCCAGTTAATGAGATGCAAAACGAGCAGGGAGAAGCAGGTGTTTTTTTAGTTGAACGGGCGGCAAGTTGCTCGGTTTTAAACGTGAATACGTGCCGGAAATGAATTGTAAAGACGTGTCAATTGTTGTCAAGACCTGTGGAAACAATTGGTGAACAATCATTTCAAGGTATTTTCTTTATTCAATTGTTTTTGGCTGAAAATAGCACGAGTTTTGTTTTGTTTAACCTCACGTTTTTCTTTCGACTCGAGGGCCTAACCAAAACACGAAGACAATTTTGATTTTCTCGGGTCGTTCTGGGCCGATTTCCTCCATTTAAACTTTCGATAACTATTTATTTACACAAGAACTAAAGTTATATGGCTTTGTTTTTTTTGTTTTCTTGATTTTCCTCTGTTTTTGGACAGTTTTGGCCGAGTTTGGATTTTGCTGAAAAACACGAAATTTTCAAGCAACACGCGTGTGTTTTGCATTTGCGAAAATTAATTTTCAACCTGCCAAAACTTTGTTTTTTTCACCCAAATACTTTCGATAAATGTTCGCCAAGCTATTAGCTTCATGTTGATATTTTCGTGGGTTCTGTAGGACAAAAATTGGCCACGTTAATTTAATTTGAAAGTTTTAGTGTCTGTAAAGTAGGTTGATGAATTCATTTTTTCACTTTCAGAAGAAACGGCTTTTAGGGGGGCGGCAGGGTGGGCGCTGGGTGGTCGCTTGGCAGGGGGAAGTATGGT
>RQOL01000422.1:0-26593 GCA_013076295.1 Sanderia malayensis | reverse complement strand
CACCTTCCTAAAGAAACTCTCCCGTATCCGGGTAGCTATTTTTACTTTTCCAACCTTCCCTGGTACACTAACTATGGCAAACATCACACCAAAAGATGCACAACAACTTGTTCTACATCTCTATTAGGATACTTTTTTTACACAACCAAATTTCATTCCTGCACTTTATTCAATACACATTCTTTTTACTGCGAAAAACAACAAAAGAAAATATAGGTTTTTGCCTATAAATTTTTTTTGGAAAAACGTAATTGGAATCTGCTTTCATATTTGAATCCACCATATTGATAGGCACACTGCACAATTTCTTGGATACTCTACTGTCATTAATAACAATTTTAGGAAACTCAACTTATGCACCTTCCTAAAGAAACTCTCCCGTTTCCAGGTAGCAATTTTTATTTTTCTAAGCTTCCCTTGAACACTAACTGTGGCAAACAACACACCAAAACATGCACAAGAGCCTGTTCTACATCTCTATTAAGATACTTTTTCTCTATTAAGATACTCATTCCTGCACTTTCTTAATTACACATTCTTTTTACAACGAAAAACAAAGAAAATATAGGTTTTTGCTTATAAAGTTTTTTTAGAAAAATATATTTGGAATATCTTTAAAAGCATCGACAATTTCTTTTGCTGTTTTTCTTTTCAGAGGCTTTACCCAAGCATACTTGTTAAAATTATCAATACAGCATAATAGAAATGTAATGTTGTTGTTTTCTTTTTTCAAATATGCCATATCAACAAGATCGCATTCCCATAAATAATCAATGTTATTAGTTAGTATCCGCTCACGTTTAAAGTTCCTCCTACTTGGTCTGTGCAATGAATATGCAAGACTAGTTTTACTGCACTCTTTAACATCTTTTCTTGTTAGACTAGGAATTACTTTTTTAAATTCCCTATATGCTTTATCTAAACCTCCAAGAGAACCCGGAACAGAAGGATCAGAATATAACTTTCATAGATTCATAACAAATCAATTAATATTTGTAACAGTTTATCATTTATAGAGTTTTTCTTCCGTCGTCTGTATGTTCTTTTCCTTTTGCCACCTGATAGACGGTTTTTAGGCTTTCTTCCTTTATTTATGATCTTTTTGGGCTTTTTCTTTGCCAGTTCATCAATAGTTGGAAATGATTCGCTAGGTTGTATGATTATCTTTTCAAAAGAAGTCATTTTTGCTGTTTTCATAAACATATAGATGGCTATTTATAACCTTTTTTAGACTTGTACACTGACATGGGAGCTTCATGAGGGAAAATATTTGTTCGAAATCTCATATCTTCATTCATTGATTGGGTGAAATCACAGAGTAGATATCCATAAATTCTTGCTGTTGCATCATTATAAATGCCAAGAAATGTTTTAGGAGATGCAGGCATAATTTGTCGTGCGAGAAATCTAATTTCACTTCTTTCTCTAGGATTTTTGAAAAGAACTTGATATTGAGTATTGAGAGCCAAATTTCTCATTTCCGTTCCTCTTGGGAAAGGATTTTGAATCATAACAATAACATTAATGTTGAGATGAGATCTTCCTTTTGTGAAGAATTTTCCCAAATCTTTGAAGTTCGCAATTTCATGCATTAGATCATCAACAACAATAGTTAATCTTTTGTCTGACCTCTCGATTTCTTTGTACAAGTTTTCAGGTAATTCAGTAATAAATCTACAATTCCCAACAAAACTTTTTTTAATACGATCAAATAGCTCTGGCTGGTTCGTTCCTGAGATCTGCATGAGATTGGGATATTGCCTGCCATCATCGATTATATTATTATAATTTTTAAATAGATTTTCTACCCAAGTAGTTTTGCCGCTTCTGCTTACTCCAGATAAAATCAGAGAAAAAGGTGCTTTAAATCTCAAGTCATAACTCATATTTATAACAAATTTAGAACGTCTCTTTACAACAATAACTATTTATAACAATTTCTAGAACAAATAACTAACAACTATTTTTAACATAAATAATGTTCAAAGAACTTAAACAAACGGTGTGACTAAATTGTTTATAATCCTGTTCAATATCTGTAGCAAATATACGGATGTAGAGAGGTTTGTATGTGATAATTCATCATACAGATTTCCGACATTGGATTTGATTGTTTGAGTTAGACGTCCATTCTTCAACTCATCAAACATTGATTTTTTGAACGATTCTTTCCCCTCAGTCAGCATATCGGCATTGACATAACTGATGTGAAACGATAAAAATCTGAAAGCATTGTGAACCATACAATCTTGCTTGTGGTCAGTAGCATCAATTGATGTAGAGTAAATCTCTGTAGTTGAGCATTTTTCACAATACTGTTTTGCTTTTTTGAAAATGCGTTTCAAGAGAATTTTAGCATATGCTTCTTGTACTTGCACATCAGCATCTTCTTCTTCTTGGAGTTCAGCATATGCTTTTTGCAGCATTTCATCATCATTTCCTGATGCTGCTTTAAGTATCTTTGCTACTGAGGAATCATCAACATGTTCTTTCTTTTTTTGAGCTGTGATATTTTCTTTCTTTTTTTTCTTCGCATCAGATTCAGCACTTGCAGAAGATGATGGTATAATCAATGACAGAGGCCTTTTGCGGGATGAGGGTGCTAGCATTTTCAGATCAGCAAGTTTTCCATGCAATGCTTCCAACATTTCTTCTTTTAGATTTATTCCAGTTTTAGTTGGTTTCTCATTCTTCCATCTTCGTATTCCCAGACATAACTTTATGGGAAAATTACCATTTTTCTGCAGATAGATTTCAACCTTATCTTCATGTGCTTCTTCTTTGCTCAAAACTTCAGTGTATAGGGTTAGAAATTGAGTATACGTTCCCCCATATCGCTTCGTTTCAATGATGACGCCGTTCTTCTCAAACAGACTTGTAACATCTTCTCCTTGAAATTGTAATTTATGATTTATCTCATCGAAATTTATGTTGCTATCAACTATTTCCAAGAGACGAGCCAGTGCTGCATGAGAAATAGCCATTGATTTTACAGCTAGTGTACGTGTAATCATATCTTTCACCACCAGCACCCATTTGTTAGAGGCAGCTTGAACAGCAAATGATGTCTTGATTAGGCCCTCTTCATTTCTAACTTCGTAAATTCCTGCCATGATTCTTCAGCGATTCTTTGGTGATTTTTTAAACTCTGCACTCTTCAACAGCTCCGCACGACTGATTTGATTTAGCTTCCGACGTCTGTTTATGTATATAAATCAACCAATCAGATTGCAGAGATTTCTGCTTCTGGAAACCTCTGGAAACTTCTGAAAAATCTCTGTGATCTGATTGGCTGATAGCCTCTGGAAACTTCTGGAAGCTTCTGCTCCTGGAAACTTCTGGAAGCTTCTGCTTCTGGAAACTTCTGAAAAATCTCTGTGATCTGATTGGCTGATAGCTTCTGGAAACTTCTGGAAACTTCTGAAAAATCCCTATGATCTGGTTCATCGTTCGAATGTTCTAAAACCTTCTTCGAAGTTTCTAGTAATTATTGAAAGGTGGTGTTAGCATTCGAAGTTCGAATGTTCTAGAACTTTAATTCTTCTACAATTTCTGCTTGAATTTTAATCATATCACTTAAAAATTTATCCTGATTCCACTCTATTTTAATCTCCAGTTAAATAATTATACAGCAACTTCGCCAACCCTCCATTTCCATCAGGAAAAGGGTGAATCCATAATAAGAATGCTGTAAATTCTATTGGATTATAGTAATGCTGCCTCCTTATTAATTGGTTTAATAAAATTTCTATCTGATCAGGTTTACAATATTCTATTATCTCTGTTTCACTCATGCGTGCACATTTTACACTATTTGCAAATTTACCATGATATTCAGGTAAAATAAATTGATGTGTTTCTTTTACCATGTCAGTTTCTATCAAGCACAACCTCTCTTATCGTTCCTAGATATACATAAGCATCTTCTAAATTTGTCATGTTTATACATTCAACTTCACCTTCTGACTTTAAAATAGAATGCAACATCTTTCTTTCTACTTCATCAACATTAATTCTGTATACTCGATTCATTATGAATTACTCTCGAGCTCCTATCTCCACGAACTTCTTATTGGAAATGAGCTTTTTGTCTGAGATTTGTTCATCTATTTCTTTCAATTTTGTTCATTTAAAAATATTAGGTTCTTACTCTTGCTATTTTTATAGATCTAGTCCCACTTCGTCTACCTTTCATATGCTTCTTTCGAACCAGCTTCCTTCGCATCCTCCGCTTTCGGCTGCCTTGCATTTTCCTCATAGCTGTGTCTAAACCATATCCAGCTGCAACGATTGCCCCACCTTTTGCAGCTTTCTTAGCACCTCTCAATGCCATCTTCTTAATAGCTTGTTTACTAACTCGTTTTGCTATCGCTCTTCTAACCTGTCTTACAGCTTGTTTAATAGCTTGCCTAGCTGCTACACGAGCTATTGCGAACCCATGTTGTTGATTTCCTCTCTCCTCTCCTTTCACGTTTTCGTCTTCTATCCTTTTATACTTCCTTCACCCGTCATTATTTTAGTTGCTTCAACTCCACCATCATCCTTCAACATATCGTCTATCAGCATTGCTGCTACAACACTTGCTGCTATACTAGCCATGATTATATTATAGCTATTAAATTGTAGCATTCTTCCTTCTTTTATAATCTATTTCTTAAATTCTTCATCTGCATATGCCCACTTATCGCGTTGTTTTTTCGGTACTCCGGCAGCTCTCCAAATTCCCTAGGGATGAAATGTAGGGGTTTGATTTTTTCCACCCCTTTTTCATATTGTTGGTTTCAACTCTCGCTGTAATCCTGGTAGTGGTGTTGCTGCAATAGCTGTTTTCACAACCCAATTTGTATGTTTTTAAAAAGACCTTTACCCCTAATTCTCTTAGTGAGCTGTTTCTTTCTACTCTGTCTCTTGCGCTTACCCATCTTTATTTATGAGGTAAATGCATTGTTTTTATAAGAAATTTAAGACGAAAAAGCTGTTTAATGAATGCGTGCATTGCCCTCCGACATTGTGCCATTTTCATTATTGTAATGATGCAGATTCCTTATATAGACCCATGCATACAAATAAAAACACGCATTTACATGAGGATATCATTTTGTGTAATTTCAACATCTCCCCATTCTCTAAGAACACAATCATATTTAATGTTATAAAGTAAACAATCCACCCATAAACTACTAATGTTGTATTGTTTCTTTGTGTGATGATAGATAATTTGCTTCTCTATCCAAAGGAGTATCACAGCAAACCTTCCCAAGTTTCCATTTCCATCAGAAAAACTTTCATTGAATTTTTTTTTTAAGGTGTCATTAATCCTGTCTTTCCATCCATCTTCATTTACCGGAGATTCTTCAATCAGCAACCCATCTTCAGCATCCTTTGCTTGTG
This sequence comes from Sanderia malayensis, assembly GCA_013076295.1. NCBI lineage: Eukaryota > Metazoa > Cnidaria > Scyphozoa > Semaeostomeae > Pelagiidae > Sanderia > Sanderia malayensis. The sequence goes on along the minus strand of RQOL01000422.1, from coordinate 21,202 downwards.
GTAGATTTCCAAGATTAAGGCTTTGTTCGAGCAAATCCCATAAACTTGTGTAAATTCTTGTATACTTTCCCAAGATATATGCGCCGAACTTGGACCTTTGTATTAATGCCCATTACATCTCTAAAATGTTCCTTCAAATAGACTAAGAGCAAATCTTTTTTTGTTCTTTGCAGAAATGATCTAAAGTCATTAATTATAATGTGTGCTAATGTTAACAACATCTTTGCTACTGAGATAATAAGTGAAATCGATCGTTTTTATAGATTACTCGAAATCCGGCGCATGCGCAGTTAAGAGGTCGGTTCTAGCCCACCTGATTAAGATATGCCAATTCGAATGAAGATTATGTAATCATTCAAAGAAGGTTCGAGCCATAAAATGATGCTTGCGCAGTTGAGAGGTAGAAGCATATAAGAATACACCCAGTAATACTTTTTCTCAATTATCATTTTCACCATTATTATCATTATTATTAAATTATAGTTCATCATCATCATTACCGTCACTTATTATAATAAACCTTTTTTGTATACTTTCGTCTGCCAATGCGTGGACGAAAATCTGCATTATAATTTCATCATTCACTTCATCATCATTATCATACCCTTGATCCTCATCATCGTCAGGGCATCGGTGATTTATGCCCCAAAACGGCAAAAGTGCCCAACACACCGGACATTCAAATGCAATTAAAATACCATTTTCAATTGTTAAGTGATTCATGTTTCTCAAGATCTAAAATAAACGAATCATAATCACTAATATTATGAATTAATTCCAAATAAAGCTGTAAGGATAAAAAGATTTGAAGCAGAAAAAACACAACTTACTTTTTGAATGTCCGATTCCTTTGAATGTCATTCCAGATTCCAGAAGTTTCTGCTTTCTCATGACAGAGACTTGTCGCGTACATTCGAACGTCGCATTCGAAAGTTTCTGATTGGTTCTTTGAATTCAATCTCGAGCCGAGAACGTGAATTTGCTAGTTCCTCGATATTTTTGTGTTTTCTTGCGATTTATTTAACAAATTCTTATCATCTTATAAGTGCATGAGAAATATGAAATAATTCATTCAATATAACCAAGAGATTTTCTTTTTATTGCTGTAAAAATTTTTTCATAAACAAAACCGTTTTTAGTTATTAAGCTTTTTATGGGTTTTTTATCAGCTTTGGCGATGTTTTGCAACTTCAAACTAACTTTACCAGATTCTAGAAGTTTCTGATTTCTCATGACAGAGATTTGCCGCGTACATTCGAACGTCACATTCGAAAGTTTCTGATTGGTTCTTTGAATTCAATCTCGAGCCGAGAACGTGAATTTGCCAGCTCCTCGATATTTTTGTGTTTGCGCACTATTTCACTAGAGAGCTTGAAGAGTATATAAAAGAAATTGTTTTTCCTTCTCATAAATAATGTCTATAAACATACAGACAATTTAAAACACTTTAAAAACACTTTAAAACACTTTAAACAACAACAAATTATTAAAAATGACCATAGCGGAGGGTCCATCGGTTTCTGGCCAATTCAAAAACTTGTTCTCTGAAATTAATCATTGCTGATAAAAGGTTTAAGTTCTCTGTGTTAGCATTAGCATATCTTGTCACAGCCAATAATTGTTCTGGATTATTAATCTCATCTTCTTCATCCTCCTTTTCGATGCGCGGGCTGTATCCGGCATTGACGACCATTGTTGGAGGGATGCCTCCATCAAATGCCATCCTGGCCATTTCGTTGACTATGTCCTGCCATGGGCTCGGGAGATCTTGCCGGTCAGTATCCCCCGATGGAACCCATGGCTCTTCTAATGCTGCTGGTGCTGCCTGTACTGACTCTTCCAATGCTGTTGGTGATAATGGTGTTATTATTGGTGGCGATAGCATCGTTACTGGCAATGATGTTGATGATACTGTTATCAGTGATGATGGTGGTGTTGTTGGTGGCGATAGCATCGTTACTGGCGATGATGTTGATGATACTGTTATCGGTGATGATGGTGGTGTTGTTGGTGATGCTACCCTGAGAGATCGACGAGATATTCTCGATGTCGGTGATGATCTCAGGGACAGGCGAGTCCGCATCGACCGTGTTGATGTTCTTCGCCGAGATCGGCAAGATCTCCGCACTCCTCGCAGTGGTGCCCGCGGCGGTTTTTGCGGCGGTGTTTGCGGCGGTGCACTCCTGAGTTGAAGCGTTGATTGCAATATCTAAAAATACAACAACAAAAATTTAAGCGAAGATCTTTACATTAAAATGTGTATTAGAATGAGTAAAAATTATATTAAAAACTACCTCAATCCGTACATATACTGCTGGCGTCAGCCTGCACAGCGGGCAGTTGTTGTTGTATTCGCTCCATCTAAACATAAGAATAACCAATTAAAAATAATCAATTATTAAGTAAAAAAGCATAATTAATAGATATACAACAACTTACTGTATGCTACATGCCGCATGATACACCTGCCGGCACTGGGTACATCGGTGAAAAGCTCCCTCCTCCGTATCGTCACTCATACATATCCTACAATTTCCCTCGGGGAAAATTTCCTCTCTTGGCAACCTAGAATAAAAATGTGGTTCTAGTCATCCCAGATTCCGAGTGGTCTGGTTGATATACGAGCACGCACGAGTCTATGATAAAACCTGGACAAGGTGAAGTTTTTGTAAACAGATAATAAAATGAGAAGTATTCCTGTTAACATTACATACCTCAATACACTTCTTCTTGCTCTTGGTTGCTGAAATATAATAACAACTTATTAAAGCATTTCAAAGAAAGTTTTACGAAATTTGAAATAGCGCGCCAACTTTCAAAGCTGTCGCTGTTTTTTAAAACACCTACTTAGTATTTAAAAACAATTAGCACTTACATCCATTCTTTAGTCTTTATCTTTCTTCTGAAACGAAGGAAAGACAGAAGTTTCTGATTTCTCATGACAGAGATTTGCCGCGTACATTCGAACGTCGCATTCGAAAGTTTCTGATTGGTTCTTTGAATTCAATCTCGAGCCGAGAACGTGAATTTGCCAGTTCCTCGATATTTTCCTCGTGTTCCTCCTGTTTTTTTGCGACTTATTTAACAAATTCTTATCATCTTATAAGTGCATGAAAAATATGAAACAATTCATTCAATATAACCAAGAGATTTTCTTTTTATTGCTGTAAAAATCTTTTTCATAAACAAAACCGTTTTTTAGTTATTAAGCTTTTTATGGGTTTTTTATCAGCTTTGGCGATGTTTTGCAACTTCAAACTAACTTTCCACAACCTGTCGTTTTCGATTATTTTTTTACTGTTCATGCTCTTTTCAATTCTCGAAGACGCCATAGGGCTCTCCACTGTCTCCCCCCGTTTCACACATCCAGTAAAAAATCTTGCAAGATTGTCAGCACCAACCAAAATACTGATCGAACTGGCATCGGCTCCGCCGTTATAATCCGCTAATTTCAAACCCTTCAAATGTTCAAAACTCTGGACCGCCTTCTTGATATCTTGATTAGCAATTGCATCGCAAATCTCTGTGCTTGAATGAGCTCTAATTGGTGTTGAAAAACCTCCATCGGTGCTTGCAATCATACAGTCCACGATAGGGTAAGATCTAATTTCCCCTGCCCGGGAATCAAATACTTTTACATTCAACGTCTCTTCTCCGACAGTAGGCAATTTTACTCTCTGCACGAGGTCTTCCTTAACATAGCTGTGTTGACTCCCAGAATTAAAAACAACACGAGCTCTGACCTCTTCCGCTGACCCCAATTGATACACAAATGCTTGCGCTGTCTGCAACAATACAGAATTCTGCGTTCCGACATATAACGAACCTGTCTCCTTTGCATTGGTTGTTACCACGTTCGATTGACTGGGGTAAACCTTTGACGTTGAATCCTGTGTCTCACCTTGTCTTCCTTCACAAATACTGATGTTATGTCTGCCATTACGATTGAAACATTTCCCGGATGAGGGGCAATTTTTCGCAATATGATTCTTCCTTAAACATACAAAACAACGGCCTTGCTTCCGTAGAATTTGTCTCCGTGTTTTTTTGTCAGTTATGACTTGACTGTGTCTTGAACTGTGACTCTCTCGGCAATAAGTATGGCTTGGTGTAAACGTCTCTTTAGATTCTGTAAACAGAGTCGCTGCAGTTGGCAGTGATGATTTATTCCAATAAATATTTGCAGGTTTCGACTCGAAGGATTCATATTTCGTGGGCAAAGCAGCCTTTATGCCGAGACATGTCTCGCTATTTTCAACTTCGTACCTCAACGAATTCAACAGCCGGCCAAGTTCCCATTTATCATCCTTTATTTCTCTACCAATCAACAACCGGACATCTTCTGGAATTTTACTGAGGAGCACAGGCACCAACAAACTTCCATAGGATGATGTAGGCACATCTAAGGACTGTAACACACGTACGTGCACTTCAACCTTGTCATACAACTCACGTATGTCTCGTATGTTCTTTGATGAAGTCAGCGGTGTAATCCTCAACAACGCATCGTGATGTCCACTGATTATAACTTGTTTATCACCAACACGTCGCTGTAAAAGCTCAATAGCCGAGACATAATTTGCTTGAGTGGTAGAAAGACCAGCTATCACTGAGGCTGCATTTCCCTCCAGTAAGTCTCTCAAGTAGCTGAATTTCGTTATAATGTTCAGACTCTTTTCTTCGTGGATCACACTTTTGTAACTGCCCCAAAAGGAGTGCCATTGTGTTACTTCTCCACTAAATTTTTTCAATTTTATCTTGGGCAATATCGACAAAACTGCAGTAACTTTGTTAGGAGCTTGTGAAGAACCTTGACTTGTGTTTGTAGTATTCACACCAAGACTTTCATCAATTTTCAATATTGTTTCATGTACTTTACTTCTGAAAGCTCCAGCGTCACTGGTATTGTTAAATATCTCGTTATCATCGTCTGTGAGCTCTACCACAGCTTCATCCAGGTATTTCAAAACTTCTAATTCTTCCCGTAGTGTGACTTTCAATTGTTTCAATTTTGTTGTAGCCCCAACTTCTGCACTCTGTGCGACTGTCCCTTCGGCGATCTCGATCTTTTTCTCTGTGAATTTTCTGTGTCCAGTTCTAATACTGAGATTTTTCTCAAGGCTTTTTCCTCTATTTTTCTTTGGAATCTTTAATCTGGCTCGGTGGACCATTTTAGATATTTCCTGACATCAATTGCCAGGATAAGAACTCCTCAGTTGATCCCGAAAGATTCAACCCGTTTCGAGAATTACTCGTTAAAAATAACTCAATCTTTACTTGGTCAGGCTCATAGATTCACATAGACTCGTAGGCTCAATCTCCATCAAAGCAACAAAATATATATATTTAAAACTATTTACAGATTCGGTAGGCTTGGAGGCTCCAATTCTTAAATTCCGTATCTCTGAAAAATGCACTTCTGCTTCAAGGAAGGTTAGACTCAAATTCATGTCCTGTACAGCAACAACACCACATTTTATGGTGTGTACAGCGATTACCATCTCAGACATGTAAACAACTACCAAATTCCAAAAGGTCTGAGTCACTGCGTACAGGGGGGTTGCGCCCGCAAACCTATTAATCTTCACAAAAATCCCACAAGCGGTAAAAAATGGAGAGGGCGGCACTGCTCACCGATGCCGACCAGCACATCGGAGGCAGCACCAAGCACAACCCCGAGAGCCTTGCACACTTGCCTGCAGGCTTGCCACAGGTCGGCGTGCACAGCACTTGAAGCCCACACTGCTCTCAAGCGGACAAGTCTGAAAAGGTGGGTGGAAAAACGATACTGAAAAATTATTGTGTTAACACGAATTGTGTTAACAAATCTATGGAACGAAGGGCTTAATCTCAGAAGATCATAGCAACAAGGCTACTCAACTTCGTACAATACCCAGTTCCTTATTTAAGTCGTCTGCAAAGGATTTATCTCTGGAAATGTTAGATTTTGGTTCGTGCAGCACCTCGGCAGTTGTTCTCCGCCTCGGTGCATTGGGACGCAGGCGCAGGCACGAGTGCCTGCGCTATTCTTGCTCGCTTATGGTCATCCAGAGATAGTTATCGTTGCTTTCTAGTACGGATTCTGACTTTGAGGCGTTCAGTCATAATGCAACAGATGGTAGCTTCGGGCCATTGCCTTTTCAAGCAAGTCCAAATGCCAATTGTCTGAATCTGCGGTTCCTCTTGTACTGAGCAGAATTACTGTTGCAACAACACTTCATCAGTAGGGTAAAAATAACCTGTCCCACAACGGTCTAAACCCAGCTCACGTTCCCTATTAGCGGGTGAACAATCCGGTGCTTGGTGAATTCTGCTTCACAATGATAGGAAGAGCTGACATCGAAGGATAAAAAAGCAACGTCGCTATGAACGCTTGGCTGCCACAAGCCAGTTATTGCTAAGGTAACCTTTTCGGATAGTGTTAATGTTAGTTTGCAAGACAACCTCTCCGCTGTATATAGTTATTATGTAAAGCAGTTAGCTCTTATAAGCTTGAAGCACTGTAACAATGACATTTGTGTATACATATATATATATTGTAACTTTTGTGACAGGAACGACCCCAAGTATTTTTGCCTCACTTCCATAGACACTATGGAGCTTATCTCACACTTGAAGGGAAAAAATTGCGTAATGCCTCGTTTCCATGTAATGGTTGTTTTATCGAAATGTTCTTTGCCTTCAGTACTAAATTTGAAATTAAAGGTTGTGTCATTGCTACAGTCTTCAACATTAGTCTCTGATATTCCGCGGCGCTGTAGATTTGAGGGCTGGCTATCACCTGACAGAATTGCAGCCTCTTTTTTCAGATTGAGACTAAAGTTACAGCTCCTTGAAGTTTATTGACTTCAGTTCGTGAAGATTTAGGCCATCATCCTGTAAAAAACATGGTCATGATACAATAGTGAAAAAAATACATGTGAATACCATGTATACCCGTGTATAGACATGTATACCATTCACAAAAATACTGCTTTGTTTTATCGGAAAGGAGGCGGAAAAATGCTTGCGTGCAAAGTTATTTGGCTTCAGTATGGGGCAAAGTGACCAAAAATTCAATAAACAAACAAAAATCGCATTTAAAGATAAATCTTTTAAACTTTCCCCACGTATACATCTCATCGTTGTGTACATCTGCAACTCCTATGTGTTCCATATCTGAATCGATGCCTCAGTTATTTACGGCTACATTTATAAGGCTTCAGTATGAAAGTTTTTCACCATTTTAGCAAAGTAGCAAAGAAAGGACACAGCCGTAAAAGTTGGGAGTATGATAGCTATTGTAGAAATCCACAAGTCACAGGAAGAAAAATTGCATAATGAAAACGAGGCCGTGTTTATAAGGGTTTCCAATTATAAGGCTTCAGTATGGAAAACTTTCAATTCTGCACATTGCGACAAACAGCTAGCCCCGATACTTATGAGAAAGAAACTTTACCACCTTTTTCATGTTATTAATATATACCTCTCACTAAAATGTTAACTCCATTTTCAGAACGAGGTTACGGTTACACGGTGCTAACAATATAAAGCTTCAGTACGGGCAAAAATGGCCGAAAATTCAATAAATACACAAAAATCTAATATAGCAGACAAATCTTTTAAACTGGAGCACATCTAAATCTCCTGACTATGCACAGCTGACAGTGTTAAATGCTCCATATCTCTAACGAGGCGAAAGTTATTAAGACCTACATTTATAAGGCTAATGAGAGCTCTTCATAATTTTCAACATTTTCTCAAAATCTCAAAAACAGCACAGACCGGACAACCCACGGAAACTTTGTGGTGTGATAGCTGTCATATACATCCACTACTGTCCACAAGGATAACAAGTTTTTCAGATGCAGGCCATCATTATAATCATTTGAAAGTATAAGGCTGCAGTATGTGAAAACTTTCAACTTTTCACATTGCCATAAGAGCTATCCCTGACAACTATAACAAAGAAGCTTCAACACTTTATTTGTCTTATGGATTTATACCTGTCACTGAAATATAAACTCTATTTTGGTTACCACACTAAAGTTACACAGCACTGAAAATATACCACTTCAGTACGGCAAAATATTATCATAATCAATATAAAACACTTACCAGTTTTCCTGCTAGAATTACACATACAGAGTTTGCTCACCTTACGGAACTCCAGCTGTCAATAGAATATCTTACTCTATAACCACAAAGAGGCTCAATTTGAAGGTCACTGAAAGAGTAAGATTTCAGTATGGCGAAGTGTTCAGATTCTCAAAAGGCAATAAAAACAAGGGTAATGATATACTAACCTTCACAGCTACGTGCCCACTATTTACACAGGTAATCAGTGTTCATAAGACATTGCTCTCCAAGAATTATCTTATTCCATGCCAAATCAATGATCACTCTTTCTTATTTTTTTTTGCCTTTTTCGTCTTTTTTTCTTTTCACCCCCTTCTCTGGAACCATACGACTCTAGCTCAGCTAGCACATCATTGATGCTTTCCTCTGCCTTCCTTTTCTTTTTCAGCATCGGATTAAGCAGGTGGAGGAAATCAGATATTTTCCCACTGTCCTTAAATGCTCCATTTGGAGAAGAACTCTCGTCAAACTTCTGGGCCAAAGTTGCAGGGTTGGATAACAACAGTTGGGTCATTTTAAAGTTGACCCCCATTGTAAACATTGCGCCCCAGAGCTCCACAAACAATGACATGATCTCGTCAATATCTCCTGGTGGCTGGATTATCTTTGTCACCAGCTTCTTTGTATAAATCAAACTCGGCCTGTGCTCAGCATTCTTCCTGTGCAAAGCCAGAAAAGCCTTCATCTCTTCCATGTCCTTTCCCAACTTGATCACTGCATCTGATTCCAACTGTTTCTCACCAACTATCTTCAAATTTTCTGTGATGGTCTCCGCCAACCCACTCATGGCGACTTGAGTAAGTCTCAGCCACTTACAGCTTTCAGGCCTTACTCGACGAAGAGCAGTTTCACGATGTGGAAACTGCTCTGCTGCCCCGTATGGTCTCACGAAGTATTTCACAAACTGGTTGAACCAGAGAACACCAACAGGCTTCGACTGTTTCGATGGTGATGCCATGCTGAAAAGTAACAATACTAAAAATACATTCAATCAAGAAGCCCCATGAAAATAACCTCACACTTCAAAGAGCTAACTACTCACTTTTTTTCTACTTCCATCACACAAAAACACAACCCTTTATACATAAAAACTTTGTGATAAAACTTTGAAAAATTTCCAAAGGGAAATGCCTGTCCAAAAATTTACTTACAGTACTCGAAACAATCAACCTTCGAATACAAGTCACTTCTACCTCAATTCAGTACCTTTCTTTACCTCCTTCCCTGCCACACTAACTGTAGCACAAAACACAGGAGAAGATGCATCCCATCCTTATCTACTTTGCTTTGATGACACTTTTGTATTTTCATATTTATTTCCTCCTTTATCTTTCACCTCAACATCATCTAATCCCCAGAATAATAAAGTTCATAAAGTTCAAAAGTTCCTAAAGTTCATACAGCATAACATAAATAAAAAAAATAACCCTCAAACATTTCTTACCTTACTGTTGTTTCATTGAACACAAATTATGTTGTTTCGTTGAACACAAATAGCAAATGAACATTTCACAAACTGTGTTCCAATTTATAACATCCGAATAATTTTAAAATTTCAACTTCAAAAAAAATTGCTGACAATGCTGACAATTCACTTTGTAATTTGGATACTTTCTGCGACAATACTACCTAACAAAGCAAATAGGAAACTATTACGTACATTTCTTTCATGATAATTTCGTTATCCACAAATTTATATATATCTCACTTATAATTTACACATACTTTTAAGGGAAAAAAGCAGCATAGGAATAAACGTTTTTGCTGATAAACATTTGTAAGAAAAAGATACACTGAATCTGATTTCATACCTGAATCAGAAATACTGGGAAGCATACCGCATGTTTTTTTGGACCCTGTACTATAACTATTAAACATTGTACACCACTGAACTGAAGCTTATGACAACACAAGTTCTGTAATTCTACTCCACATCACCAGCTATTTCAGTTTTCCATTGCTTCCCTGCTACACTAACCATAGCAAACCATATACCAAGAGATGCGCCACAACCGTATCTACGTCTATACCTGAATATTTTTTTCACAACCAAAATCCATTCATATAACGTATTAGTTACACAATTTTTTATGACAAAAAAAACTCAGAAAAATAAAGCTTGTTGCCTGTAAAATTTTTTACAAAACAGATAGTTTGAATCTGATTTGATATTTGAATCCACCATACTGCAAGGCCTACTAGATATAATTTTGGAAACTCTAATCTCATTATTAAAATTTTAGAAAATTCAATTTAAGTGCCTCGGACGAGAAATTTTACTTCTCGTGACTATATATTTTCACTGTTCCTTGCTTCCCTTCTACACTAACTACACCACACCATACATCAAAAGATGCGCAGCAACCTTATCTAAATATATCACACCATATTTTTTTCCGAACCACAATTCATTTATATAACTTATTACTTACACATTCTTCTCGTGACAAAAAAAACACAAAAATAAAGGTTTTTGCCTGTAAAATTTAAAAAAAAAAACAGATTTTTGAATCTGATTTGATATTTGAATCCACCATACTGCGAAGCCTCCTAGACTAGCAATAGTTAGAACTAAGTGCCCCACTGCCTTTTAGGATGAAGATTTAACTAAGTTGTGTGCAACAATGACCAATTTGCAACAGAATAATAGTCATGATAGAGCTAGAGATTTTACTCCGGAACGGTTACTGTTGGGTACGGAATTGTATTTAAGTACACGTTTATGCATTGAAAAGTAGGCCCTGAAGAACGTTGTATTGAAAAAATTTGTGGTTGTTCGTGCCGTTGTCTGGTGTTCACAATTTTGTGCTTTATGACGTCATTCTATTGTTTTATACGATATTTAGGGTGCAGATGATTAACAAAGATTTTGTAAAAGAATCGTCGAATAACGCTACAAACACCAACTTCTGAAAAGGCTATTATTTACACTATCTGATGTTTTACCACAGAATAGAGATAATACAGAAGGCCAACTCGTGTCGGTATCCTTTGAAGCTCATGGTCATGGATTTTGTGGAGTCCTTAAACTCGTTTTCATGTAGCCAGTGGCCAAACAATGGGCGAACAGTAGGAAAAAGGAATAGGCCTATGTTTAATGGCGGATAGTGACAAAATGCAGTTGTAGGGAAAGCAGGTATTGTGCGTGAATGTCATTAAAAGGGCGTTACATACAAGTGAAGAAACTTTCACTGATACACGGAATAACAAAATGAAGGCATGATCATTGCGTTTTTTATTTATTATACTTAGCATATTACACAACACGTGTTTTGGAGTCCTAAACCTCGCCTACATGCGCGACCATCGAAAATGCTCGAATTGGCCTCTGTTTTATCTCTATTTTGTGGTTTTATTCTCTTTTCCCAGCGGATACCCAACGTGCAAAGTATATGCTACTTGTGTAAAAAGCAAGAAAACTGGGGCATATAGTGTCCACGTTGATAGTGTTAAGGCCTATAGTATAGCATCAAATTATTGGAAAAATGTTATCCACATTTATAGGTTATACAACATAAGATCGTTATTCAAAAATGTTTTTTAAATGAAATACAGCAAATGCAAAAAGTATATTTTAAGACATTAGTTATTGGTAACAGAAAAGTAGGGTCCTTCCGTAAATGGGCCATTGTTTTGTGCTGGATAAGGAAACAGATTGGATAATGCAATTATTGACAGAAAAACAGAAAATGAAGGAAGTGAAGAGTTTAAAATTAGGAACCTTTCTTACAGTAAGTTTGAAAATGAAGGTGTATTGCATGCAGGTTTTCACTGTATGGCAAACAGAACAAATGCATGAAGTCAGCAATAGTTTATAATTAGCAACAAGTTTTTACTTGATAACAAACAGAATGAATACATAAAGTCAGCAATAGTTTATAATTACCAATAAGGTCACTTGGTATATTTGAATTATTTTGTGGGTTGTGCTTTGAAATCTGCTTCTTGTATTACATGCTGTATCACATCATTGTCCTCTGCAGGTTTTATAGATTCTGTTTCTAGTATTACACCATTATCCTTCAACAGCATTGTGGATTCCGTTTGGATGAAATCTGTTTGTTCTGGAGCATGTATTACATCATTGTCCTTTGCAGGTATTATGGGCTGCAATTCCATGTCCTGAGCTGAGCTGTCAGTGTGGGAGGTCATCTTTGCCACAATCATTTTCTTGGTAAATTCCAAGTCAATATTCTCCATTGAAAGTAATGTCTCCTCATATTCATCAATAGAACTGTCTCCAAAAAATTGCTGCCAGGTCTTGGGAAAGATGGTGAGAAGCAGTTGCCGGTTCGAGTCACTGTCAATGGTAACTTCACAGCTAAAGCTCTCTTTGCAGCATTGTATTAACATCTTCCTCTTGCAAGTATTGCATGAGACAGTTTTCTGGCCAGGGTATGGAGTTACCTTTTTCTTGCAGTCTTGGTTGACACAGACAAGGTACTTAAATATTTTTACAGATGTAATGATTGGACAGCAAACAGTTTCATTATTGAAATGTGGCTTGATGTTGGTCCAATCGATTTTGAACTTTTGGTCTGTTTCTCTTATTTCAGAGACATTTGTTGTTGCCAATGTCTTTAGGGCAATGTGGTAATACATCTGCAACATGCTGTATATTATTTGGAAGGTTAGTTACATGTCCTTTACATCATAATGAACCTCCAGCTTTTGCATAAACTTGCATGATAGGAAATACCCTTGAAATTAAATTTCTTCACACTGTGACAAATTTTGCAATTCAGCTGGGACTGTTGATGGTAGCATGTTATTCTCATGACTGAATTTTTTTGGAAACTTTTTGTCACATTTACACCTTTTACACTGATAGGCTTCAGGAATAATCTTTTGTGATTTCAATGGCCATGCTTCATGGCAAATTTTGCAAAAATAAAGTTTCATTTTCTGTAATGTTTTATGAAATTGTTTCATATTTTATAAAGCAAACTTTTGGTCATGTAGTGGTACTCCCATACAGTGTGCATGAAATGAATCATTATTTGCATTACTACTACTTTCCTGGCGTCTCTTCACCTTTTCATCACTTGTTAAAACTTTCACACCTTTGCTTCCTGCTTCTTCACATACAGAAAACTTGTCTGGAAAATTAATGTCAAATTGACAGGCAGTAAATTCTGAATAATTTTCTTCTCGTTTCAGTTCATTTTCCATTGGCTTCTTTTGTTTGGTCACTTTTATACAATCTAAATCATCATCTTTATGATGAACAGCATTGTGGTTCTGTTTTTTAGTTGAATTTAAATAATTTTTATTGGAATCTTGCTTCCTTTTGCAATAACGTTGCCTTTGCTTCATCTTAATTTCCTCTTTATTTAATTGATAGTACTTTCTCCAATAACTTTTTCGAGAAGATTTTTCAGTAACTATAATTTTAGGTTCGTTCTGTTGTGAACTAGCATCAGTGTAATTTACATTTGAGGCAATTTGATTGTCAACTAAATATTTCCCTTTCACATATACTCCAAAAAGCCAACCATTGGCACTTTGTTGATAAAGCTCTGCAACATTGGAAAATGTCTGAATTCTGAATTGAATATCATCAAAAAGATGCAAACAGCCGTTATCATAGACAGCACAAGCAAAATGGCCAGAAGAATTTCTTACAAGTGCTCGCAAGGAGTATGTTTTGCCCAAAATGTGAATTTCCTCTTTAAAATGTAATACATTCATGCTCTCAAGACTCATCTCAATACATAAGATTGTGCTTAAACTTGCATTACATTCATTACTTTCAGATGTTTTATCGCAATTTGAGCACATTATTGTAGAATAACTGTTACGAAAATTTATCACATCAAACCAGTTGCAAATTTGTACTTGTAAACTATCAAGATCAGATAATGTTACGTACTACACAAAAGTTTCAACACTCTTCAGAATTTGCTGAGAGCACCCTTTACAAATTGCACTAAAAAAAAGCTGGAAATCAACTGACTCTTTTCAAATATTGAAAAATTGGAAAATATCGTTTGAGTAAAAGTTTCTGAAAATTGTGCACTACAGCCCTTTGTTGTAAAAGAGTTGCAGTTTTGCTGCAAACATGTCCAAAGTATTTCTCGGACATAATATAAATCCTGCTCTGATCCATCAGCCGGAGTCAAAATCTGATCATAAAGGTCACAGACCTGTTTTAATATACTCAGAATCTCACTTTGTGAATTTTCTACAAAATATTGTCTGAAAACATCATGCCAAATTTCTAAAAAACAATCGACTGCACAAGAAAATGTACCAGGTACAGTTCTAACTGCATTCATCAAATGCAATCTGTTGCCAGCCATTCGCTGACAGATCCTCCTCACAAGGAAGCCTTTCATAAGAACTCTCGGTATCCCCAGCAAAAATGTGAATAAACTGACTTCAAATATCAATATAAAATCAAATAAAATAGACAAGAAAACACAGCATGTAAATCTTTAAACTGCCAAAGCTTCATAAAGTGTTGTCTATACCTTCTTTTGCCTACTGCGAAGCCTACTGGATATAATTTTGAAAAACTCTTCTCTCATTATTAAAATTTTTAGAAAATTCAATTTAAGTGCCTCGGACGAGAAATTCTACTTCTCCTGACTATATATTTTTACTTTTCCACGATTCCCTTGTACACTAATTACAGCACACTATACACGAAAAGATGCACAAAAACCATTTTCACATTTCTTCACACATACTTTTTTATTGAACAACATATTTCATTTTTACAACTTAGAATTTACACATCTTTCTTTCAAGCAAAAACACCTTCTCAACAGCTTTTACATCCACCGTTAATTACTCTCTCACTTCATTCTCAGATATATCCCGACAGTCATATCTGCATTTACAGTGGTACCACAACTTCACGAAAAATTCTTCATCCCAAAATTTAAACCTCCAAAATTTTATTTCTCTCAGCGCTATATAAAAGCCACAGCTCAAAAGTTTTTCATTCTTTTGATATCCGAATTATTTCACTGAGGACTCATGAAGCTGAACAACTGTGGAAACTTTATATATACATATAGATGGAAATAAGTTTTTACTGCCTTCATTGATATATCCTCACTCATATTCCTTCAGTAACCTTTTGTTCCTTCTTTTAACTTAAATACTATAGCACAATAGCAAAACAACTACAAATATAACAATTTCACTTTACATAATTTCATTTCTCCACTGATATACCTTTTGTTTAATTTTTTCGCAAATATATTTTACACAGCTTTCTGACAAACAATTTACCTTTACATCTACATATTCATACTTGTTCAAGTATACACACGTTAATTTTTTCACTCTCGGTATATCCAGAACAAGTCATATCAGATTCCGCAATTGTTTATTTACAGTTACATGCTCCCAACTTTCTGTAGAAGACAAAATTAATTCTCTAACTCATTCAAATAAGGAGAATCGTTGCCAAACAGCATACAATTTTTTGATGTCATGCAATGAGTCTTCTTATAAAGAATATATCATGAAAAGTGGGAGCATAATTTCACAAAATTCAAGAGTAAAGTCCGTGGAAATTTTTGCATGGATTGGCTGGGAATGTGCTTTATGGCCCAGCTTGTACCCATTCACAACAGTGTGTGAATCTTGGCCAGAGGGCACAAGGGACCGTTCCTTCAGCAAACCCTCTTTTGTCACAAAATGCTTTACCTCCATCATTGACTACAGCATGAATTTTCCTTTGCTACAATTTGTTGGTACCTCTCTTGCATATATAAGGGCATCTACGGAGATCAAGTAGTTTCCAACACAATACACAGTGCCTTTCAATTTCCCATTGATCCCGATCACAAAAAATCTATAAAGTGGCAACTGGCAAATTATGACGTCATTTTTATTGATGAAATTTCCCAGGTCTCTGAAACAATATTCCATGATATTGTTCATACTTTAAACATTCTTGCCCTACGTCCCTTAGTGATGATATGTGGTGATTTTGCACAACAGCAACCACTTGCTACTGTTGACAGCAAAACTTCCCAAGTTCCATCTATAAAAAATAATCCACTTCTATTAAAGTTATCATCTTTACACACACTTTCAACCCAATTTAGAATCACAGATAATTTCCTCCAGAACTTTTTGAATAACATTCGATACCTCAAGCCCACCGTTTCTCTACTTCAACAATTGCAACAAGGTCGTGTCCTGTGTGACACAGAAGTGACTAAAGATGTCATACTGAAAACACATCAAAAATACAGCACCCTCCTTTACTTAACAATCTCAAACAAGGCACCCCGCTTCATTTACGACACAATCATTGCCACCAATACTTGCAATCCCATCCTCCAAACAGTTCAATATGCAAAGAACCATCATTTCACCAAATTATTCCATGGACTCCCTGTAATGCTTCTTGAAAATCGAGATAAAGCAATTGGATTTGTTAACGACCAAATCTGTTCTGTTCATTCTTACCAAGGAAAAACTATTCTACTCAAACATCCTAACGGACACATCATTAATATCTATCCTCTCACAAATCCTGACGATAATACACTATATTATCCCTTCACACCAGCATACTCTTGCACCATCGCAAAAGTACAGGGACAGAAATTAGCTAAAATAATAATTTGGATTGACACACCCTCGACGCCACCAGGTACTTGTTATGTTGCACTCTCTAGAGTGCGAAGCTTGGAAAACTTGCTCCTGTTAACAAAGTTAGAACTAGAACATTTCAACCCTCTTTAAATCATAAAACTTTCTATCAACCCACATCTTTCAAATAACGGTTTCCAAGGGTCACAGGATACTATTCTATAGGTTGTTATGTTACTCTTACACAATTTTCCTTTCTTTACTTCTTCTTCCATTTTTCAAACCAACTTCCATTTACTTTTTTGTACTCATTCTTACAAAAGCTTCATATGCCTGTTTCATATACTTTTCACTCCCACTTCCACCTTTTACAACATCCCACACACCACCCTCATCTTTAGATGAGGGTGGTTGAGAAGCCATAACCTCCTGTCACACAATAGAATAAGGGCGGGTGGGTGGTTTTTTACAGAAATTTCCAGGGGCCCAATGCTATTTTGTAACACTCCGGGGCGATTATCCCTGTGGTAACTTTTCTGACACCTCTAGCTTAAAACTTGTAAAGACTAAAGGACTGATAGGCCATGCTTTCACAGTTTGTATTCATACTGAAAATCAAAATCAAGTGAGCTTTTACCCTTTTGTTCTACATGAGATTTCCTTTCTCATTGAGCTCACCTTAGGACACCTGCGTTATCATTTAACAAATGTGCCACCCCAGCCAAACTCCCGACCTGATAGTGTCTTCGGCACGGATCGACTTGCCAAGAAGCCTTAATGCCAGAAAGTGGACCGTGAAGCCCGGATCCATTCAACCGAATAAGTAAAAAAACGATAAGAGTAGTGGTATTTCACTGTTGCATTGCTGCTCCCACTTACCCTAAACCTCTCATGTCTTTTCCCAGAATCAGACTGGAGTCAAGCTCAACAGGGTCTTCTTTCCCCGCCGATTTTGCCAAGCCTGTTCCCTTGGCTGTGGTTTTGGTAGATAGTAGATAGGAACAGTGGGAATCTCGTTAAACCATTCATGCACGTCACTAATTAGATGACGAGGCATTTGGCTATTTTTTTTTCTAAGAATAATGGGATAATACTTTACGCTTAGAATTTCGACCAGTTTGTGGGTGGTCTCCCCCAATGGAGCAGTCTGGTTTAGAGATATCGCCCATGCGAAAGCACGATTATCATTAGCTACTTCCTATCTCTTTAACTAGGGCTGTGTTCATTCTCAACTGTTCATGATCTAAAGGTACTTTTCTTGAATGCCAATCAACACAGGAAGCCTCCTTCCAAAACTTTTACACTCATGATCTCAATTTTCTTTTTAGGTACATGCAGTTTTTCTGTTAGCAGTTTGTGGGACAGTGGTGCAATTGCACCCCTCCAATTAAAGATGACTGCGTCATATACTACTCGATCGGTGTTCTGTGCCCGCATTGCCCATGATGAGATTTCGGGTTGGTTGTAGTATGAGATCTTGCGTTGTCGTGGTCCATTGATGTTGATGGTATTATCTGCACAGATGGAGATGTCTATAACGTAACTTGTGTTTTCATCTTTAGATCTGATAACAAGGTCGGGTTTTCTGATTCCTATTTCAGTGGGGATGGACGGTTCCTTAAGTACTTCGTATCAGTTCGGCTTTATTGATGTGATGATATAGTTGACTATTTTGTCGTGTCCCTTTACTCTCTGGCCATGTGTCCTTGGGCACTGTTGGACTATGTGTCCGAGGGACTCGGGTCGGCCACAGCTGTCACATGCTACCAATCTGATTGGTCTTCCTCTTGCGAGTTGGCATTGGGTCGGTAGCAGGTTACCATGCAGTTGTGTTACTCCGATGAACATTGATCCTGTCAAGAGTGAGGTTCCATTTATGGACCAATTGTGGATGTTCATTTCGTTGTGGTGCGACAAACCGCGGCTGTCAACTGATGTTAGTAGGCTGTTGCGTAGCTCTTCGTGAAGGGATTCTTTCGAGGTTATAGGTTCGTGGTTAAAAAGTTTGATCGGTTTATTGGCTATAATCTTCACCAGCTCCTGGTTCACGAATCCGGTGTTCAATCTTGAAAGGGCGGCTTCGGATTTGGCAAGGATGTAGACTTCCTCTTGGCTCCATCGGGCTTTGATACGAGCAGAAGGGATGTTCGTCTAGTGATATTCGTCTGGGTGGGCACGTCTAATATGGATGGTCTTACCAACAGCTGTAGATAATTCACGAGGACAGTACTTGCATCGATAGGTCGTAGCGATCTCCTCACCAGCCTGAGAAACGCATAAGTCCTCTGCCGCAGTGGCAGCAGATTTCTTCTTGGAATTATTTGTTCTTGTAGCAACTTATTTTACCCTGCGACGGGTTGCTAGCCCGGGGCAGGGAAGTAGAGTTTTACGTCTAGTGGGGTACACCATAACCCTGGTGTGGGTGGCTACTGGGTACTATGCCTTGCCAAAGGGCAGCCCAGGATTTGGTCCGCGGCAGAACGCTGCTAGCCATTAAAAAAAACAATGGCCCTTCCCCTATCCGCCACCTGGGGACACGTCCGATGGGCGTTTTCTCACCAACACAGAAAAGCGTAGAGAGAGTCATAGTTACTCCCGCCGTTTACCCGCGTTTGGATGAATTTCTTCACTTTGACATTCAGAAATCACCCTACTCAAGCATAGTAAGGGCAGCGACGGTCCATGCGGATCCGCACACTGCACGTCTGAACAGGCGGTTGCCTGAATCTCACCGGAGCATTGCTAACTGCATCTGTTTCCCGTCTAACTGTCTCACGCACTTTTTAACTCTCTTTTCAATGTTCTTTTCACCTTTCCCTAACGGTACTTGTTCGCTATCGGTCTCGTGCCAATATTTAGCTTCAGATGGAGATTACCACCAATTTTGGGCTGCATTCCCAAGCAACCCGACTCATGGAAAGGGTATCGTTTGGCTGCCTGTCCCACCGCGAACGGGATTGTCACCCTCTCTGATGTGCTCTTCCAAGCAACTTGGACAGGACAGGTCCCCCGGAAAACGCTTCTCGAGACTACAATTCGCCGTTTCAAGCGACGGAGATTTCAAGCTTGAGCTATTCCCACTTCACTCGCCGTTACTCAGGGAATCCTTTTTAGTTTCTTTTTCTCCGCTTATTAATATGCTTAAATTCAACTTCAAGACACCCAGCACTGGCTGCGACGTCTCAATGCCTCACCTCCTCCCACGAGGCTGGGTACGTGAGTTTTTGTCATGACGCTCAGACAGACATGCCCCTTGGGAGACCAAGCAGCGCCATTTGCGTTCAAATATTCCATGATTCGCTGAGTTCTGCAATTCACATTACTTATCGCAGCTGGCTGCGTTCCTCATCGATGCACAAGCCAAGAGATCCACCGTTAGAAGTTGTCTCACATTTTTCCAACTATGCAGTGTCTCAGTAAACAGAAAGCACTCCAACTCTCATGAAATATATCCCCAAACAAGTTTCTCAAAAATACACAGAAAGTCTCCGTGTGAGGCCGACAGGACTGCTGCCTGTCATTCAAGGCCGCACTTTTGAGCTCCAGCCACTTCACACGAGTCGGTACGAGTTCACAGTGGTAACGATCAACGCAACTCGCCACAACTTGGTAATGACCCTCCCGCAGGTTCACCTACGGAAACTTTGTTACAACTTTTACTTCATGTAAATGATCGAACTTGAACGACTTCTCGGCTTTCCACTTCAGCCGTTGCCGGTCTCACTAGACCATTCAATCGGTAGTAATGACGGGCGATGTTTACAAAGGGCAGGGACGTAATGAACGCGAGCTGATGACTCGCGCTTACTATGAATTCCTCGTTCAAGATCAATAATTGCAATGGTCTATCCCCATCCCGACGACGTTTGAGAAGATTATCCACACCTATCGGCGAAGGTTAAGACTCGCTGCCATCGTCAGTGTAGCGCGCGTGCGGCCCAGAACATCTAAGGGCATCACAGACCTGTTATTGCCTTCCTTACGATGGTTAACACCAACAGTCCCTCTAAGAAATCAGGCACGAATCGAGATTCGTGAGACTATTTAGCAGGATAAGGTCTCGTTCGTTAACGGAATTAACCAGACAAATAACTCCACCAACTAAGAACGGCCATGCACCACCACCCATAGAATCAAGAAAGAGCTCTCAATCTGTCAATCCTCACTATGTCTGGACCTGGTGAGTTTTCCCGTGTTGAGTCAAATTAAGCCGCAGGCTCCACTCCTGGTGGTGCCCTTCCGTCAATTCCTTTAAGTTTCAGCTTTGCAACCATACTTCCCCCGGAACCCAAAAACTTTGGTTTCCCATAAGGTGCCAACGGGGTCATAAAATAACGCCCACTGATCCCTAGTCGGCATCGTTTATGGTTAGAACTAGGACGGTATCTGATCGTCTTCGAGCCTCTAACTTTCGTTCTTGACTAATGAAAACATTCTTGGCAAATGCTTTTGCAGTTGTTCGTCTTTCGTAAATCCAAGAATTTCACCTCTGACAACGAAATACGAATGCCCTCAACTGTCCCTC
>RQOL01000421.1:0-50284 GCA_013076295.1 Sanderia malayensis | reverse complement strand
CAGTCAGTTTTTCCCTTTTTACGTTAATTCTTGTGTAAATTGTGGGAAATGAATGTTAATATTCCCGGAAAACAAGTAAAAAAGGTGTATTTCAATCAGTCAGTTTACATGTTTATTAAGGTCATTCATGTGTAAATTGTGGAATTAATGTTAATATCACGGAAAACAAGTAAAAATGGTGTAATTCAATGAGTCAGTTTTCCCTGTATTTACGTTAATTCATGTGTAATTTGTGAGAATGAATGTTAAAATCACGGAAAAAAGTAAAAGGGTGAATTTCAATCAGTCAATTTTAGCTGTATTAAAGTGGATTCATGTCTAAGTTGTTGGAATGAATGTTAATATCACGGAAAACAAGTGAAAGAGTGTATTTCAATCAGTCAGCTTTTCCTGTATTACGTAATCATGTGTAATTTGTGGGAGTTAATGTTAAAATCACAGAAAACAAGTAAATAAAGTGTAATTCAGTCAGTCAGGACTACGTAATTAAGGTGGATTCATGCGTAAATTGTGGGGATAATGTTAATATCACGGAAAAAAGTAAAAAGGTGTATTTCAATCAGTCAGTTTTCCCTGTATTTACGTTAATTCTTGTGTAAATTGTGGAATGAATGTTAATATCACAGAAAAAGTAAAAAGGGTGAATTTAAATCAGTGAATTTTAGCTGTATTAACGTGGATTCACGTGTAAAATGTGGAATGAATGTAAATATCCCAGTAAACAAGTAAAAAGGTGTATTTCAATCAGCACTTTTACCTGTATATAAAAGTCAATTCATGTGTTAAATTTGTGGAATTAATGTTAAAATCACGGAAAACAAGTAAAAAAAGTGAATTCAATCAGTCAGGACTAGCTGTATTTAAGTGGATTGATGTGTAAGTTGTGCGAATGAATGTTAATATAACGGAAACAAATAAAAATGGTGTATTCAATCAGTCAGTTTTACATGTATATAAAGTCAATTCATGTGTAAATTGTGTGAATGAGAGTTAATATCACGGAAAACAAGTAAAAATGGTGTATTTCAATCAGTCAGTTTTTCCTGTATTTACCTTAATTCATGTGTAAATTGTGAAAATGAATGTTAATATCACGGAAAAGGAGAAAAAAAGTGTATTTCAATCAGTCAGTTTCCCTGTATTAACATGAATGAACATGACAATTAACATGAATGGGAATGAAACGTCAATATCACGGGAAAAAAGTAAAAAAGGTGTATTTCAATTAGTCAGTTTTAAATATTTATAATGTCAATTCACGTGTAAAGTGTGGGAAAGAATGTTAAAATTACGGAAAACAATTAAAAAGGGGGAATTCAATCAGTCAGGGTTAACTGTTTTAACGTGGATTCATGTGTAATTTGTGAGAATGAATGTTAAAATGACGGAAAACAAGTAAAAAAAGTGTGATTCAATCAGTCAGGACTAGCTGTATTAAGGTGGATTCAGCGTAAATTGTGGGAATGAATGTTAATATCACGGAAAAAAAGTAAAAAAGGTGTAATTCAATCAGTCAGGATTAGCTGTATTAACGTGGATTCATGTGTATTTTGTGGGATGGAAGTCAAAATCACGGAAAAAGTAAAAAAACGTGTGTTTCAATTAGTCAGCTTTAAATGTTTATAAAGTCATTTCACGTGTAAAGTGTGGGAAAGAATTTTAAAATTACGGAAAACAATTAAAAAAGGGGTAATTCAATCAGTCAGGATTAACTGTTTTAACGTGGATTCATGTGTAATTTGTGAGAATGAATGTTAAATCACGGAAAAAGTAAAAAGGGTGAATTTCAATCAGTCAATTTTAGCTGTATTAAAGTGGATTCATGTCTGAGTGTTGGAATGAATGTTAATATCACGGAAAACAAGTAAAAAGAGTGTATTTCAATCAGTCAGTTTTCCTGTATTTACGTTAATTCATGTGTAAATTGTGGAATGAATGTTAATATCACGGAAAAAGGTGAAAAGGGTGAATTTCAATCAGTCAGGACTAGCTGTATTTAAGTGGATTCATGTGTAAATTGTGGGAATGAATGTTAATATAACGGAAAGCAAGTAAAAATGGTGTTGTTCAATCAGTCCATTTTACATGTATATAAAGTCAATTTATGTGTAAAGTGTGGGAATTAATGTTACTTTCACGGAAAGTAAAAATGGTGCATTTCAATCCGCCAGTGTCACCTGTTTTTACGTTATTTCCCGTGGAAATTGTGGGAAAGATTTTAAAATTACGGAAATGATGTAAAAAAGGTGTAATTCAATCAATCAGGATTAGCTGTATTAAGGTGGATTGATGTGTAAGTTGTGCGAATGAATGTTAATATAACGAAAAACAAGTAAAAAAGGTGTATTTCAATCAGTCAGTTTCCCCTGTATTTACGTCAATTCATGTGTAAATGTGGGAATGAATGTTAATATCACGCAACACAAAAGTAAAAGGGTGTATTTCAATCGTCAATTTTACCTGTATTACCGGGGATTTCTGCGTAAATTGTGGAATGAATGTGAATATCACTTAAAACAAATAAAAGAGTGTTTTTCAATCAGTCAGTGTTAGCTGTATTAACGTGAGTTCATGTGTAAGTTGTGGGAGTGAACGTCAATATCACGGAAAAAAGTAAAAAAGGTGTATTCAATTAATCAGTTTTAAATGTTTATAAAGTCGATTTATGTGTCAATTGTGGGAATTAATTTTAATATCACGGAAAACAAGTAAAAATTGGTGTTATTCAATCAGTCAGTTTGCCCAGTATTTCGTCAATTCATGTGTAAATTGTGGAATCAATGTTATATCACGGAAAACAAGTAAAATGGTGTATTTCAATCAGTCAGTTTTACCTGTATATAAGATTAATTCATGTTTAATTGTGGGAATTAATGTTAAAATCGCTGAAAACAAGTAAAACAAGGTATTTGAATCGGTCAGGACTAGCTGTGTTAAGGTGGTTTCATGTGTAAATTGTGGGAATGAATGTTAATATCACGGAAAAAAGTAAAATGAGTGTATTTCAATCAGTCAGTTTTCATGTATTTAAAGTCAATTCATCTGTAAATTGTGGATTGAATGTTAATATCACGAAAAAACAAGTAATTAAGGTGTACTTTACTCAGTCTAATGAACTGTATTATCGTGGATTGATGTGTAAATTGTGGGAATGAATGTAAATTTCACGGAAAAAAGTAAAAAGGGTGCATTTCAATCAGTTAATTTTAGCTGCATTAACGTGGATTCCTGTCTAAATTATGGGAATGAATGTTAATATCAGAGAAAACAAGTAAAAGGAGTGTATTTCAATCAGTCAGTTTTCCCTGTATTTACGTTAATTTATGTGTAAATTGTGGGAATAAATGTTAATATCACGGAAAAAAGTGAAAAGGGTGAATTTCAATCAGTCAACTTTACCTGTATTAACGTGGATTCACATGTAAATTGTGGGAAAGAATGTTAATATCACGGAAAATAAGTAAAAAAGGTGTATTTTAAGCAGTCAGTTTTACATGTTTATAAAGTCAATTCATGTGTAAATTGTTGAAATGAATGTTAATATCACGGAAAAAAGTGAAAAGGGTGAATTTCAATCAGTCAATTTTACCTGTATTAACGTGGATTCATGTGTAAATTGTGAGAATGAATGTTAATATCACGGAAAACAAGTGAAAAAGGTGTATTGCAAACAGTCAGTTTTACCTTTTTATGAAGTCAATTCATGTGTAAATTGTGGGAATGAATGTTAATATAACGGAAAGCAAGTAAAAATGGTGTTCTTCAATCAGTCCGTTTTACATGTATATGTAGTGTTCATGCAATACCTCATGTGCACACAGCATGCACAGCATGTTATATTATATAATAAGTTATGATGTAATGTAATATTGAATCAGTCAAGATACAGATAGATCGGAATGTAGTCGTGTGCTGACTCCCTCTCGCTAACAACTTCAAAGATATTACAGTATATAAAGTCAATTTATGTGTAAAGTGTAGGAATTAATGTTAGCTTCACGGAAAACAAGTAAAAATGGTGTATTTCAATCAGTCAGTTTTTTAATGTATTTACTTAATTCATGTGTATACTGTGGAAATGAATGAAAATATCACGGGAAAAAGTAAAAGGGTGAATTTCAATCAGTCAATTTTAGCTGTATTAACGTGGATTCATGTGCAAATTGTGGGAATGAACGTCAATATTGCGGAAAAAAAGTAAAAAAGGTGTAATTCAATCAGTCATGATTAGCTGTATTAACGTGGATTCATGTGTAATTTGTGGGAATGAAAGTCAAAATCACGGAAAAAAGTAAAAAGGTTTGTTTCAATTAGTCAGCTTTAAATGTTTATAAAGTCAATTCACGTGTAAAGTGTGGGAAAAGAATGTTAAAATTACGGAAAACAATTTAAAAGGGGTAATTCAATCAGTCAGGATTAACTGTTTTAACGTGGATTCATGTGTAATTTGTGAGAATGAATGTTAAAATCACGGAAAAAAGTAAAAAGGGTGAATTTCGATCAGTAAATTTTAGCTGTATTAAAGTGGATTCATGTCTAACTTGTTGAAATGAATGTTAATATCACGGAAATCAAGTGAAAAGAGTGTATTTCAATCCGTCAGTTTTTCCTGTATTTACGTTAATTCAGGTGTAAATTGTGGGAATGAATGTTAATATCACAGGAAAAAGTAAAAAGGGTGAATTTCAATCAGTGAATTTTAGCTGCAATAACGTGGATTCATGTGGAAAATGTGGGAATGAATGTAAATATCCCAGTAACAAGCAAAAAATTTGTATTTCAATCGGCCACTTTTACCTGTATATAAAGTCAACTCATGTGTAAATTGTGGGAATTAATGTTAAAATCACGGAAAACAAGTAAAAAAAGTGTAATTCAATCAGTCAGGACTAGCTGTATTTAAGTGGATTCATGTGTAATTTTTGGGAATGAATGTTAATATAACGGAAAGCCAGTAAAATGGTGTTGTTCAATCAGTCCGTTTTACATGAATATAAAGTCAATTTATGTGTAAAGTGTGGGAAATTAATGTTACTTTCACGGAAAACAAGTAAAAATGGTGCATTTCAATCAGCCAGTGTCACCTGTTTTTACGTTAATTCCCGTGGAAATTGTGGGAAAGAATTTTAAAATCACGGAAAAGATGTAAAAAAGGTGCAATTCAATCAATCGGGATTAGCTGTATTAAGGTGGATTGATGTGTAAGTTGTGCGAATGAATGCTAATATAACCGAAAACAAATAAAAATGGTGTAATTCAATCAGTCAGTTTTACATGTATATAAAGTCAATTCATATGTAAGTTGTGTGAATGAAAGTTAATATCACGGAAAAGCAAGCAAAAATGGTGTATTTCAATCAGTCAGTTTTTCCTGTATTTACCCTAATTCATGTGTAAATTGTGGAAATGAATGATAATATCACGGGAAAAGTAAAAAGGGTGAATTTCAATCAGTCATTTTTAGCTGTATTAACGTGGATTCATGTGTAATTGTGGAATGAATGTTAATATCCCGGAAAACAAGTAAAAAAGGTGTATTTCAATCAGTCAGTTTTACATGTTTATAAGGTCAATTCATGTGTAAATTGTGGGAATTAATGTTAATATCACGGAAAACAAGTAAAAATGGTGTAATTCAATCAGTCAGTTTTCCTGTATTACGTTAATTCATGTGTAATTTGTGAGAATGAATGTTAAAATCACGGAAAAAAGTAAAAAGGGTGAATTTCAATCAGTCAATTTTAGCTGTATTAAAGTGGATTCATGTCTAAGTTGTTGGAATGAATGTTAATATCACGGAAAACAAGTGAAAAGAGTGTATTTCAATCAGTCAGCTTTTCCTGTATTTACGTTAATTCATGTGTAATTTGTGGGAGTTAATGTTAAAATCACAGAAAAAAGTAATAAAGTGTAATTCAGTCAGTCAGGACTAGCTGTATTAAGGTGGATTCATGCGTAAATTGTGGGGATGAATGTTAATATCACGGAAAAAAAGTAAAAAAGGTGTATTTCAATCAGTCAGTTTTCCCTGTATTTACGTTAATTCATGTGTAAATTGTGGGAATGAATGTTAATATCACAGGAAAAAGTAAAAAGGGTGAATTTCAATCAGTGAATTTTAGCTGTATTAACGTGGATTCACGTGTAAAATGTGGGAATGAATGTAAATATCCCAGTAAACAAGTAAAAAAGGTGTATTTCAATCAGCCACTTTTACCTGTATATAAAGTCAATTCATGTGTAAATTGTGGGAATTAATGTTAAAATCACGGAAAACAAGTAAAAAAAGTGTAATTCAATCAGTCAGGACTAGCTGTATTTAAGTGGATTGATGTGTAAGTTGTGCGAATGAATGTTAATATAACGGAAAACAAATAAAAATGGTGTATTTCAATCAGTCAGTTTTACATGTATATAAAGTCAATTCATGTGTAAATTGTGTGAATGAGAGTTAATATCACGGAAAACAAGTAAAAATGGTGTATTTCAATCAGTCAGTTTTTCCTGTATTTACCTTAATTCATGTGTAAATTATGGGAATGAATGTTAATATCATGGAAAAGGAGAAAAAAAGTGTATTTCAATCAGTCAGTTTCCCTGTATTAACATGAATGAACATGACAATTAACATGAATGGGAATGAACGTCAATATCACGGGAAAAAAGTAAAAAAGGTGTATTTCAATTAGTCAGTTTTAAATGTTTATAATGTCAATTCACGTGTAAAGTGTGGGAAAGAATGTTAAAATTACGGAAAACAATTAAAAAAGGGGGAATTCAATCAGTCAGGGTTAACTGTTTTAACGTGGATTCATGTGTAATTTGTGAGAATGAATGTTAAAATGACGGAAAACAAGTAAAAAAAGTGTGATTCAATCAGTCAGGACTAGCTGTATTAAGGTGGATTCATGCGTAAATTGTGGGAATGAATGTTAATATCACGGAAAAAAAGTAAAAAAGGTGTAATTCAATCAGTCAGGATTAGCTGTATTAACGTGGATTCATGTGTATTTTGTGGGAATGGAAGTCAAAATCACGGAAAAAAGTAAAAAACGTGTGTTTCAATTAGTCAGCTTTAAATGTTTATAAAGTCATTTCACGTGTAAAGTGTGGGAAAGAATTTTAAAATTACGGAAAACAATTAAAAAAGGGGTAATTCAATCAGTCAGGATTAACTGTTTTAACGTGGATTCATGTGTAATTTGTGAGAATGAATGTTAAAATCACGGAAAAAAGTAAAAAGGGTGAATTTCAATCAGTCAATTTTAGCTGTATTAAAGTGGATTCATGTCTGAGTTGTTGGAATGAATGTTAATATCACGGAAAACAAGTAAAAAAGAGTGTATTTCAATCAGTCAGTTTTTTCCTGTATTTACGTTAATTCATGTGTAAATTGTGGGAATGAATGTTAATATCACGGAAAAAGGTGAAAAGGGTGAATTTCAATCAGTCAATTTTACCTGTATTAACGTGGATTCATATGTAAATTGCGGGAATGAATGTTAATATCACGGAAAACAAGTAAAAATGGTGTATTTCAATCAGTCAGTTTTCCCTGTATTTACGTTAATTCATGTGTAAATTGTTGGAATGAATGTTAATATCACAGGAAAATGTAAAAAGGGTGAATTTCAATCAGTGAATTTTAGCTGTATTAACGTGGATTCATGTGTAAAATGTGGGAATGAATGTAAATATCCCAGTAAACAAGTAAAAAAGGTGTATTTCAATCAGCCACTTTTACCTGTATATAAAGTCAATTCATGTGTAAATTGTGGGAATTAATGTTAAAATCACGGAAAACAAGTAAAAAAAGTGTAATTCAATCAGTCAGGACTAGCTGTATTTAAGTGGATTCATGTGTAAATTGTGGGAATGAATGTTAATATAACGGAAAGCAAGTAAAAATGGTGTTGTTCAATCAGTCCGTTTTACATGTATATAAAGTCAATTTATGTGTAAAGTGTGGGAATTAATGTTACTTTCACGGAAAAAAAGTAAAAATGGTGCATTTCAATCAGCCAGTGTCACCTGTTTTTACGTTAATTCCCCTGGAAATTGTGGGAAAGAATTTTAAAATCACGGAAATGATGTAAAAAAGGTGTAATTCAATCAATCAGGATTAGCTGTATTAAGGTGGATTGGTGTGTAAGTTGTGCGAAATGAATGTTAATATAACGGAAAACAAATAAAAATGGTGTATTTCAATCAGTCAGTTTTACATGTATATAAAGTCAATTCATGTGTAAATTGTGTGAATGAGAGTTAATATCACGGAAAACAAGGAAAAATGGTGTATTTCAATCAGTCAGTTTTTCCTGTATTTACCTTAATTCATGTGTAAATTGTGGGAATGAATGATAATATCACGGGAAAAAGTAAAAAGGGTGACTTTCAATCAGTCAATTTTAGCTGTATTAACGGGGATTCATTTGTAAATTGTGGGAATGAATGTTAATATCACGGAAAAGGAGAAAAAATGTGTATTTCAATCAGTCAGTTTCCCTGTATTAACATGAAATGAACATGACAATTAACATGAATGGGAATGAACGTCAATATCACGGGAAAAAAGTAAGAAAGGTGTATTTCAATTAGTCAGTTTTAAATGTTTATAAAGTCAATTCACGTGTAAAGTGTTGGAAAGAATGTTAAAAATTACGGAAACAATTAAAAAGGGGTAATTCAATCAGTCAGGATTAACCGTTTTAACGTGGAATTCATTTGTAATTTGTGAGAATGAATGTTAAAACTCACAGGAAAAAGTAAAAAGGGTGAATTTCAATCAGTCAATTTTAGCTGTATTAAAGTGATTCATGTCTAAGTTGTTGGAATGAATGTTAATATCACGGAAAACAAGTAAAAAGAGTGCATTTCAATCAGTCAGTTTTTCCTGTATTTACGTTAATTCATGTGTAAATTGTGGGAATGAATGTTAATATCACGGAAAAAAATGAAAAGGGTGAATTTCAATCAGTCAATTTTACCTGTATTAACGTGGATTCATATGTAAATTGCGGGAATGAATGTCAATATACGGGAAAACAAGTAAAAATGGTGTATTTCAATCAGTCAGTTTTCCCCTGTATTTACGTTTATTCATGTGTAAATTGTGGGAATGAATGTTAATATCACAGAAATAGTAAAAAGGGTGAATTTCAATCAGTGAATTTTAGCTGTATTAACGTGGATTCACGTGCAAAATGTGGGAATGAATGTAAATATCCCAGTAAACAAGTAAAAAAAGGTGTATTTCAATCAGCCACTTTTACCTGTATATAAAGTCAATTCATGTATAAATTGTGGGAATTAATGTTAAAATCACGGAAAACAAGTAAAAAAAGTGTAATTCAATCAGTCAGTTTCCCTGTATTAACATGAATGAACATGACAATTAACATGAATGGGAATGAACGTCAATATCACGGGAAAAAAGTAAAAAAGGTGTATTTCAATCAGTCAGTTTTTCCTGTATTTACCTTAATTCATGTGTAAATTGTGGAATGAATGTTAATATCACGGAAAAGGAGAAAAAAAGTGTATTTCAATCAGTCAGTTTCCCTGTATTAACATGAATGAACATGACAATTAACATGAATGGGAATGAACGTCAATATCACGGGAAAAAAGTAAAAAAGGTGTATTTCAATTAGTCAGTTTTAAATGTTTATAATGTCAATTCACGTGTAAAGTGTGGGAAAGAATGTTAAAATTACGGAAAACAATTAAAAAAGGGTGAATTTCAATCAGTCAATTTTAGCTGTATTAACGTGGATTCATGTGCAAATTGTGGGAATGAAAGTCAATATAGCGGAAAAAAAGTAAAAAGAGTGTATTTCAATCAGTCAGTTATCCCTGTATTTACGTTAATTCATGTGTAAATTGTGGGAATGAAGGTTAATATCACGGAAAAAAGTGAAAAGGGTGAATTCAATCAGTCAATTTTACCTGTATTAACGTGGATTCATGTGTAAAATTGTGGGAATGAATGTTAATATCACGGAAAAAAGTAAAAAAGGTGTAATTCAATCAGTCAGCATTAGCTGTATTAACGTGGATTCATGTGTAATTTGTGGGAATGAAAGTCAAAATCACGGAAAAAAGTAAAAAAGGTTTGTTTCAATTAGTCAGCTTCAAATCTTTATAAAGTCAATTCACGTGTAAAGTGTGGGAAAGAATGTTAAAATTACAGAAAACAATTTAAAAAGGGTAATTCAATCAGTCAGGATTAACTGTTTTAACGTGGATTCATGTGTAATTTGTGAGAATGAATGTTAAAATCACGGAAAAAGTAAAAAGGGTGAATTTCAATCAGTAAATTTTAGCTGTATTAAAGTGGATTCATGTCTAACTTGTTGAAATGAATGTTAATATCACGGAAAAAAGTGAAAACGGTGAATTTCAATCAGTCAATTTTACCTGTATTAACGTGGATTCATGTGTAAATTGTGAGAATGAATGTTAATATCAGGGAAAACAAGTAAAAAAGGTGTATTGCAAACAGTCAGTTTTACCTTTTTATGAAGTCAATTCATGTGTAAATTGTGGGAATTAATGTTAAAATCACAGAAAAAAGTAAAAAAAGTGTAATTCAATCAGTCAGTTATCCCTGTATTTACTTTAATTCATGTGTAAATTGTGGGAATGAATGTTAAAATCACGGAAAAAAGTAAAAAGGGTGAATTTCAATCAGTAAATTTTAGCTGTATTAAAGTGGATTCATGTCTAACTTGTTGAAATGAATGTTAATATCACGGAAAAGAGTGAAAAGGGTGAATTTCAATCAGTCAATTTTACCTGTATTAAAGTGGATTCATGTGTAAATTGTGGGAATGAATGTTAATATCACGGAAAACAAGTAAAAAAGGTGTATTTCAATCAGTCAGTTTTACATGTTTATAAGGTCAATTCATGTGTAAATTGTGGGAATTAATGTTAATATCACGGAAAACAAGTAAAAATGTGTAATTCAATCAGTCAGTTTTCCCTGTACTTACGTTAATTCATGTGTAATTTGTGAGAATGAATGTTAAAATCACGGAAAAGATGTAAAAAAGGTGCAATTCAATCAATCGGGATTAGCTGTATTAAGGTGGATTGATGTGTAAGTTATGCGAATGAATGCTAATATAACGGAAAACAAATAAAAATGGTGTATTTCAATCAGTCAGTTTTACATGTATATAAAGTCAATTCATATTTAAGTTGTGTGAATGAAAGTTAATATCACGGAAAACAAGCAAAGATGGTGTATTTCAATCAGTCAGTTTTTCCTGTATTTACCCTAATTCATGTGTAAATTGTGGAAATGAATGATAATATCACGGGAAAAAGTAAAAAGGGTGAATTTCAATCAGTCATTTTTAGCTGTATTAACGTGGATTCATTTGTAAATTGTGGGAATGAATGTTAATATCACGGAAAAGGAGAAAAAAAGTGTATTTTAATCAGGAGGTTTCAGCTGTATTGACGTGGGTTCATGTGTAAATTGTGGGAATGAATGTCATTATCAATTAATACAAGTAAAAAAGGTCAATTTTAATTAGTCAGGTTTAGGTCTATTAACGTGGATTGATGTGTAAATTGTGGGAATGAATGTAAATATCACAGAAACAAGTAAAAAAGGTGTATTTCAATCAGTCAGGATTAGCTGTATTATCGTGAATTCATGTTTAAATTGTGGGAATTAATGTAAATATCACAGAAAACAAGTAAAAATGGTGTAATTCAATCAGTCAGTTTGCCCAGTATTTACGTCCATTCATGTGAAAAATGTGGGAAGGAATGTTACTATGACGGAGATCAAGCAAAAAAGGTTTATTTCAATTAGTAATTTTTGCTTTATTAACGGTGATTCATGTGTAAATTGTGGGAATGAAAGTTAATATCAGGGAAAACAAGTAAAAAAGTGTATTTCAATTAGTCAGGTTTAGCTCTATTAACGTAGATTCATGTGTAACTTGTGGGAATGAATGTTAATATCACGGAACAAAAGTAAAAAGGGTGTATTTCAATCGTCAATTTTAGCTGTATTACCGGGGATTTCTGCGTAAATTATGGGAATGAATGTTAATATCAATTAAAACAAGTAAAAATTGTGTATTTGAATCAGCCAATGTCATCTGTATTTACGTCAATTCATGTGTAAATTGTGGGGAAGAATGTTAATATCAGGGACCAAAAGTAAAAAGGGTGTATTTCAATCGTCAATTTTAGCTGTATTACCAGGGATTTCTGCGTACATTATGGGAATGAATGTTAATATCAATTAAAACAAGTAAAAATTGTGTATTTCAATCAGTCAGTTTTTTCTGTATTAACGTGGATTATGTTAAATTGTGGAATGATGTTAATATCACGGAAAGAAGTAAAAAAGTTTTTCAATCAGTCGGTTTTAGCTGTATTAACTGAGTTCATGTGTAAATTGTGGGAATGAATGTCAATATCACTTAATACAAGTAAAAAAGGTCTATTTTAATTAGTCAGGCTTAGCTCTATTAACGTTGATTCATGTGTAAATTGTGGGAAAGAATGTTAATATAACGGAAAACAAGTCAAAAGGTGTATTTCAATCAGTCACTTTTACAAATATATAAAGTCAATTTATGTGTAAAGTGTGGGAATTAATGTTACTTTCACGGAAAAAAAGTAAAAGTGGTGCATTTCAATCAGCCAGTGTCACCTGTTTTACGTTAATTCCCTGGAAATTGTGGGAAAGAATTTAAAATCACGGAAATGATGTAAAAAAGGTGTAATTCAATCAATCAGGATTAGCTGTATTAAGGTGGATTGGTGTGTAAGTTGTGCGAATGAATGTTAATATAACGGAAAACAAATAAAAATGGTGTATTTCAATCAGTCAGTTTTACATGTATATAAAGTCAATTCATGTGTAAATTGTGTGAATGAGAGTTAATATCACGGAAAACAAGTAAAAATGGTGTATTTCAATCAGTCAGTTTTTCCTGTATTTACCTTAATTCATGTGTAAATTGTGGGAATGAATGATAATATCACGGAAAAAGTAAAAAGGGTGACTTTCAATCAGTCAATTTTAGCTGTATTAACGGGGATTCATTTGTAAATTGTGGAATGAATGTTAATATCACGGAAAAGGAGAAAAAATGTGTATTTCAATCAGTCAGTTTCCCTGTATTAACATGAATGAACATGACAATAACATGAATGGGAATGAACGTCAATATCACGGGAAAAAAGTAAGAAAGGTGTATTTCAATTAGTCAGTTTTAAATGTTTATAAAGTCAATTCACGTGTAAAGTGTGGGAAAGAATGTTAAAATTACGGAAAACAATTAAAAAAGGGGTAATTCAGTCAGTCAGGATTAAACTGTTTTAACGTGGATTCATGTGTAATTGTGAGAATGAATGTTAAAATCACGGAAAAAAGTAAAAAGGGTGAATTTCAATCAGTCAATTTAGCTGTATTAAAGTGGATTCATGTCTAAGTTGTTGGAATGAATGTTAATATCACGGAAAACAAGTAAAAGAGTGCATTTCAATCAGTCAGTTTTTTCCTGTATTTACGTTAATTCATGGTTAAATTGTGGGAATGAATGTAATATCACGGAAAAAAATGAAAAGGGTGAATTTCAATCAGTCAATTTTACCTGTATTAACGTGGATTCATATGTAAATTGCGGGAATGAATGTTAATATCACGGAAAACAAGTAAAAATGGTGTATTTCAATCAGTCAGTTTTCCCTGTATTTACGTTTATTCATGTGTAAATTGTGGGAATGAATGTTAATATCACAGGAAATAGTAAAAAGTGGTAATTTCAATCAGTGAATTTTAGCTGTATTAACGTGGATTCACGTGTAAAATGTGGGAATGAATTGTAAATATCCCAGTAAACAAGTAAAAAAGGTGTATTTCAATCAGCCACTCTTTACCTGTATATAAAGTCAATTCATGTATAAATTGGGATTATTAATGTAAAATCACGGAAAACAAGTAAAAAAAGTGTAATTCAATCAGTCAGTTTCCCTGTATTAACATGAATGAACATGACAATTAACATGAATGGGATATGACGTCAATATCACGGGAAAAAAGTAAAAAAGGTGTATTTCAATCAGTCAGTTTTTCCTGTATTTACCTTAATTCATGTGTAATTGTGGGAATGAATGTTAATATCACGGAAAAGGAGAAAAAAGTGTATTTCAATCAGTCAGTTTCCCTGATATTAACATGAATGAACATGACAATTAACATTGAATGGGAATGAACGTCAATATCACGGGAAAAAAGTAAAAAAGGTGTATTTCAATTAGTCAGTTTTAAATGTTTATAATGTCAATTCACGTGTAAAGTGTGGGAAGAATGTTAAATTACGGAAAACAATTAAAAAAGGGTGAATTTCAATCAGTCAATTTTAGCTGTATTAACGTGGATTCATGTGCAAATTGTGGGAATGAAAGTCAATATAGCGGAAAAAAAGGTAAAAAGAGTGTATTTCAATCAGTCAGTTATCCCTGTATTACGTTAATTCATGTGTAAATTGTAGGAATGAAGGTTAATATCACGGAAAAAAGTGAAAAGTGACTGTCAATTTCAATTCAGTCAATTTTATCCTGTATTAACGTGGATTCATGTGTAAATTGTGGGAATGAAATGTTAATATCACGGAAAAAAGTAAAAAAGGTGTAATTCAATCAGTCAGGATTAGCTGTATTAACGTGGATTCATGTGTAATTTGGGAATGAAAGTCAAAATCACGGAAAAAAGTAAAAAGGTTTGTTTCAATTAGTCAGCTTCAAATCTTTATAAAGTCAATTCACGTGTAAAGTGTGGGAAAGAATGTTAAAATTACAGAAAACAATTTAAAAAGGGGTAATTCAATCAGTCAGGATTAACTGTTTTAACGTGGATTCATGTGTAATTTGTGAGAATGAATGTTAAAATCACGGAAAAAAGTAAAAAGGGTGAATTTCAATCAGTAAATTTTAGCTGTATTAAAGTGGATTCATGTCTAACTTGTTGAAATGAATGTTAATATCACGGTAGTGAAAGTGAATTTCAAGTCAGTCAATTTTACCTGTATTTAACGTGGATTCATGTGTAAATTGTGAGAATGAATGTTAATATCACGGAAAACAAGTAAAAAAGGTGTATTGCAAACAGTCAGTTTTACCTTTTTATGAAGTCATTCATGTGTAAATTGTGGGAATTAATGTTAAAATCACAGAAAAAGTAAAAAATAAAGTGTAATTCATATCATTTCAGTTATCCCTGTATTTACTTTAATTCATGTGTAAATTGTGGGAATGAAGGTTTAATATCACGGAAAAGAGTGAAAAGGGTGAATTCAATCAGTCAATTTTATCCCTTGTATTAAGTGGATTCATGTGTAAATTGTGGGAATTAATGTTAATATCACGGAAAAGAAGTAAAAAAGGTGTATTTCAATCAGTCAGTTTTACATGTTTATAAGGTCAATTCATGTGTAAATTGTGGGAATTAATGTTAATATCACGGAAAACAAGTAAAAATGGTGTAATTCAATCAGTCAGTTTTCCCTGTACTTACGTTAATTCATGTGTAATTTGTGAGAATGAATTTAAAATCACGGAAAAGATGTAAAAAAGGTGCAATTCAATCAATCGGGATTAGCTGTATTAAGGTGGATTGATGTGTAAGTTATGCGAATGAATGCTAATATAACGGAAAACAAATAAAAATGGTGTATTTCAATCAGTCAGTTTTACATGTATATAAAGTCAATTCACATTTAAGTTGTGTGAATGAAAGTAAATATCACGGAAAACAAGCAAAAATGGTGTATTTCCATCAGTCAGTTTTTCCTGTATTTACCCTAATTCATGTGTAAATTGTGGAAATGAATGATAATATCACGGGAAAAAGTAAAAAGGGTGAATTTCAATCAGTCAATTTTAGCTGTATTAAGGTGGATTCATGCGTAAATTGTGGGAATGAATGTTAATATCACGGAAAAAAGGTAAAAAAGGTGTAATTCAATCAGTCAGGATTAGCTGTATTAACGTGGATTCATGTGTAATTTGTGGGAATGAAAGTCAAAATCACGGAAAAAAGTAAAAAAGGTGTGTTTCAATTAGTCAGCTTTAAATGTTTATAAAGTCAATTCACGTGTAAAGTGTGGGAAAGAATGTTAAAATTACGGAAAACAATTAAAAAGGGGTATTTCAATCAGTCAGGATTAACTGTTTTAACTGGATTCATGTGTAATTTGTGAGAATGAATGTTAAAATCACGGAAAAAAATAAAAGGGTGAATTTCAATCAGTCAATTTTAGCTGTATTAAAGTGGATTCAGTCTAATTGTTGGAATGAATGTTAATATCACGGAAAACAAGTAAAAAGAGTGAATTCAATCAGTCAGTTTTTCCTGTACTTACGTTAATTCATGTGTAAATTGTGGGAATGAATGTTAATATCACGAAAACGTGAAAAGGTGAATTTCAATCAGTCAATTTTACCTGTATTAACGTGGATTCATATGTAAATTGCGGGAATGAATGTTAATATCACGCAAACAAGTAAAAATGGTGTATTTCAATCAGTCAGTTTTCCCTGTATTACGTTAATTCATGTGTAAATTGTGGGAATGAATGTTAATATCACAGGAAAAAGTAAAAAGGGTGAATTTCAATCAGTGAATTTTAGCTGTATTAACGTGAGATTCATGTGTAAAATGTGGGAATGAATGTAAATGTCCCAGTAAACAAGTAAAAAAGGTGTATTTCAATCAGCCACTTTTACCTGTATATAAAGTCAATTCATGTGTAAATTGTGGGAATTAATGTTAAAAGCACGGAAAACAAGTAAAAAAAGTGTAATTCAATCAGTCAGGACTAGCTTATTTAAGTGATTCATGTGTAAATTGTGGAATGAATGTTATATAACGGAAGCAAGTAAAAATGGTGTTGTTCAATCAGTCCGTTTTACATGTATATAAGTCAATTTATGTGTAAAGTGTGGGAATTAATGTTACTTTCACGGAAAACAAGTAAAAATGGTGCATTTCAATCAGCCAGTGTCACTGTTTTTTACGTATTCCCGTGGAATTGTGGGAGAGAATTTTAAAATTACGGAAAT
This sequence comes from Sanderia malayensis, assembly GCA_013076295.1. Classification (NCBI taxonomy): domain Eukaryota; kingdom Metazoa; phylum Cnidaria; class Scyphozoa; order Semaeostomeae; family Pelagiidae; genus Sanderia; species Sanderia malayensis. The sequence continues at coordinate 33,187 of RQOL01000421.1, read as the reverse complement.
GATGTAAAAAAGGTATAATTCATAATCAGGATTAGCTGTATTAAGGTGGATTGATGTGTAAGTTGTGCGAATGAATGTTAATATAACGAAAAACAAGTAAAAAAGGTGTATTTCAATCAGTCAGTTTCCAATGTATTTACGTCAATTCATGTGTAAATTGTGGGAATGAATGTTAATATCACGCAACAAAAGTAAAACGGGTGTATTTCAATCGTCAATTTTAGCTGTATTACCGGGGATTTCTGCGTAAATTGTGGGAATGAATGTGAATATCACTTAAAACAAGTAAAAGAGTGTTTTTCAATCAGTCAGTGTTAGCTGTATTAACGTGAGTTCATGTGTAATTTGTGGGAATGAACGTCAATATCACGGAAAAATGTAAAAAAGGTGTATTTCAATTAGTCAGTTTTAAATGTTTATAAAGTCGATTTATGTGTCAATTGTGGGAATTAATTTTAATATCACGGAAAACAAGTAAAAATGGTGTTATTCATTCAGTCAGTTTGCCCAGTATTTTCGTCAATTCATGTGTAAATTGTGGGAATGAATGTTAATATCACGGAAAACAAGTAAAAATGGTGTATTTCAATCAATCAGGATTTCGCTGTATTAAGGTGGATTCATGTGTAAATTGTGGGAATGAATGTTAATATCACGAAAAACAAGTAATTAAGGTGTACTTTACTCAGTCTAATGAACTGTATTATCGTGGATTCATGTGTAAATTGTGGGAATGAATGTAAATTTCACGGAAAAAAGTAAAAAGGGTGCATTTCAATCAGTTAATTTTAGCTGCATTAACGTGGATTCCTGTCTAAATTATGGGAATGAATGTTAATATCACAGAAAACAAGTAAAAGGAGTGTATTTCAATCAGTCAGTTTTCCCTGTATTTACGTTAATTTATGTGTAACTTGTGGGAATAAATGTTAATATCACGGAAAAAAGTGAAAAGGGTGAATTTCAATCAGTCAACTTTACCTGTATTAACGTGGATTCACATGTAAATTGTGGGAATGAATGTTAATATCACGGAAAATAAGTAAAAAAGGTGTATTTTAATCAGTCAGTTTTACATGTTTATAAAGTCAATTCATGTGTAAATTGTAGGAATTAATGTTAATATCACGGAAAAAAAGTAAAAAAGGTGTAATTCAATCAGTCAGGATTAGCTGTATTAACGTGGATTCATGTGTAATTTGTGGGAATGAAAGTCAAAATCACGGAAAAAAGTAAAAAAGGTGTGTTTCAATTAGTCAGCTTTAAATGTTTATAAAGTCAATTCACGTGTAAAAGTGGGAAAGAATGTTAAAATTACGGAAAACAATTAAAAAAGGGGTAATTCAATCAGTCAGGATTAACTGTTTTAACGTGGATTCATGTGTAGTTTGTGATAATGAATGTTAAAATCACGGAAAAAAGTAAAAAGGGTGAATTTCAATCAGTCAATTTTAGCTGTATTAAAGTGGATTCATGTCTAAGTTGTTGGAATGAATGTTAATATCACGGAAAACAAGTAAAAAGAGTGAATTTCAATCAGTCAGTTTTTCCTGTATTTACGTTAATTCATGTGTAAATTGTGGGAATGAATGTTAATATCACGGAAAAAGTGAAAAAGGGTGAATTTCAATCAGTCAATTTTACCTGTATTAACGTGGATTCATATGTAAATTGCTGGAATGAATGTTAATATCACGGATAACATGTAAAAATGGTGTATTTCAATCAGTCAGTTTTCCCTGTATTTACGTTAATTCATGTGTAAATTGTGGGAATGAATGTTAATATCACAGGAAAAAGTAAAAAGGGTGAATTTCAATCAGTGAATTTTAGCTGTATTAACGTGGATTCATGTGTAAAATGTGGAATGAATGTAAATATCCCAGTAAACAAGTAAAAAAGGTGTATTTCAATCAGCCACTTTTACCTGTATATAAAGTCAATTCATGTGTAAATTGTGGGAATTAATGTTAAAATCACAGAAAAAAAGTAAAAAAAATGTAATTCAATCAGTCAGGACTAGCTCTATTTAAGTGGATTCATGTGTAAATTGTGGGAATGAATGTTAATATAACGGAAAGCAAGTAAAAATGGTGTTGTTCAATCAGTCCGTTTTACATGTATATAAAGTCAATTTATGTGTAAAGTGTGGGAATGAATGTAAATATCCCAGTAAAAAAGTAAAAAAGGTGTATTTCAATCAGTCACTTTTACCTGTATATAAAGTCAATTCATGTGTAAATTGTGGGAAAGAATTTTAAAATCACGGAAAAGATGTAAAAAAGGTGTAATTCAATCAATCAGGATTCGCTGTATTAAGGTGGATTCATGTGTAAATTGTGGGAATGAATGTTAATATCACGGAAAAAAGTAAAAAGGGTGAATTTCAATCAGTCAATTTTAGCTGTATTAAAGTGGATTCATGTGTAATTTGTTGGAATGAAAGTCAAAATCACGGAAAAAAGTAAAAAAGGTGTGTTTCAATTAGTCAGCTTTAAATGTTTATAAAGTCATTTCACGTGTAAAGTGTGGGAAAGAATGTTAAAATTACGGAAAACAATTAAAAAAGGGGTAATTCAATCAGTCAGGAATAACTGTTTTAACGTGGATTCATGTGTAATTTGTGAGAATGAATGTTAAAATCACGGAAAAAAATAAAAAGGGTGAATTTCAATCAGTCAATTTTAGCTGTATTAAAGTGGATTCATGTCTAAGTTGTTGGAATGAATGTTAATATCACGGAAAACAAGTAAAAAGAGTGAATTTCAATCAGTCAGTTTTTCCTGTACTTACGTTAATTCATGTGTAAATTGTGGGAATGAATGTTAATATCACAGGAAAAAGTAAAAAGGGTGAATTTCAATCAGTGAATTTTAGCTGTATTAACGTGGATTCATGTGTAAAATGTGGGAATGAATGTAAATATCCAAGTAAACAAGTAAAAAAGGTGTATTTCAATCAGCCACTTTTACCTGTATATAAAGTCAATTCGTGTGTAAATTGTGGGAATTAATGCTAAAATCACGGAAAACAAGTAAAAAAAGTGTAATTCAATCAGTCAGGACTAGCTGTATTTAAGTGGATTCATGTGTAAATTGTGGGAATGAATGTTAATATAACGGAAAGCAAGTAAAAATGGTGTTGTTCAATCAGTCCATTTTACATGTATATAAAGTCAATTTATGTGTAAAGTGTGGGAATTAATGTTACTTTCACGGAAAACAAGTAAAAATGGTGCATTTCAATCCGCCAGTGTCACCTGTTTTTACGTTATTTCCCGTGGAAATTGTGGAAAGAATTTTAAAATTACGGAAATGATGTAAAAAAGGTGTAATTCAATCAATCAGGATTAGCTGTATTAAGGTGGATTGATGTGTAAGTTGTGCGAATGAATGTTAATATAACGAAAAACAAGTAAAAAAGGTGTATTTCAATCAGTCAGTTTCCCCTGTATTTACGTCAATTCATGTGTAAATTGTGGGAATGAATGTTAATATCACGCAACAAAAGTAAAAAGGGTGTATTTCAATCGTGAATTTTACCTGTATTACCGGGGATTTCTGCGTAAATTTGGGAATGAATGTGAATATCACTTAAAACAAATAAAAGAGTGTTTTTCAATCAGTCAGTGTTAGCTGTATTAACGTGAGTTCATGTGTAAGTTGTGGGAGTGAACGTCAATATCACGGAAAAAAGTAAAAAAGGTGTATTTCAATTAGTCAGTTTTAAATGTTTATAAAGTCGATTTATGTGTCAATTGTGGGAATTAATTTTAATATCACGGAAAACAAGTAAAATTGGTGTTATTCAATCAGTCAGTTTGCCCAGTATTTTCGTCAATTCATGTGTAAATTGTGGGAATCAATGTTAATATCACGGAAAACAAGTAAAAATGGTGTATTTCAATCAGTCAGTTTTACCTGTATATAAAGTTAATTCATGTTTAAATTGTGGGAATTAATGTTAAAATCGCTGAAAACAAGTAAAACAAGGGTATTTGAATCGGTCAGGACTAGCTGTGTTAAGGTGGTTTCATGTGTAAATTGTGGGAATGAATGTTAATATCACGGAAAAGATGTAAAAAAGGTGTAATTCAATCAATCAGGATTCGCTGTATTAAGGTGGATTCATGTGTAAATTGTGGGAATGAATGTTAATATCACGGAAAAAAGTAAAAAGGGTGAATTTCAATCAGTCAATTTTAGCTGTATTAAAGTGGATTCATGTGTAATTGTGGGAATGAAGTCAAAATCACGGAAAAAAGTAAAAAGGTGTGTTTCAATTAGTCAGCTTTAAATGTTTATAAATTTCACGTTTAAAGTGTGGGAAAGAATGTTAAAATTACGGAAAACAATTAAAAAAGGGGTAATTCAATCAGTCAGGATTAACTGTTTTAACGTGGATTCATGTGTAATTTGTGAGATGAATGTTAAAATCACGGAAAAAATAAAAAGGGTGAATTTCAATCAGTCAATTTTAGCTGTATTAAAGTGGATTCATGTCTAAGTTGTTGGAATGAATGTTAATATCACGGAAAACAAGTAAAAAGAGTGAATTTCAATCAGTCAGCTTTTCCTGTACTTACGTTAATTCATGTGTAAATTGTGGGAATGAATGTTAATATCACAGGAAAAAGTAAAAAGGGTGAATTTCAATCAGTGAATTTTAGCTGTATTAACGTGGATTCGTGTGTAAAATGTGGGAATGAATGTAAATATCCAAGTAAACAAGTAAAAAAGGTGTATTTCAATCAGCCACTTTTACCTGTATATAAAGTCAATTCGTGTGTAAATTGTGGGAATTAATGCTAAAATCACGGAAAACAAGTAAAAAAAGTGTAATTCAATCAGTCAGGACTAGCTGTATTTAAGTGGATTCATGTGTAAATTGTGGGAATGAATGTTAATATAACGGAAAGCAAGTAAAAATTTTGTTGTTCAATCAGTCCATTTTACATGTATATAAAGTCAATTTATGTGTAAAGTGTGGGAATTAATGTTACTTTCACGGAAAACAAGTAAAAATGGTGCATTTCAATCCGCCAGTGTCACCTGTTTTTACGTTATTTCCCGTGGAAATTGTGGGAAAGAATTTTAAAATTACGGAAATGATGTAAAAAAGGTGTAATTCAATCAATCAGGATTAGCTGTATTAAGGTGGATTGATGTGTAAGTTGTGCGAATGAATGTTAATATAACGAAAAACAAGTAAAAAAGGTGTATTTCAATCAGTCAGTTTCCCCTGTATTACGTCAATTCATGTGTAAATTGTGGGAATGAATGTTAATATCACGCAACAAAAGTAAAAAGGGTGTATTTCAATCGTGAATTTTACCTGTATTACCGGGGATTTCTGCGTAAATTGTGGGAATGAATGTGAATATCACTTAAAACAAATAAAAGAGTGTTTTTCAATCAGTCAGTGTTAGCTGTATTAACGTGAGTTCATGTGTAAGTTGTGGGAGTGAACGTCAATATCACGGAAAAAAGTAAAAAAAGGTGTATTTCAATTAGTCAGTTTTAACTGTTTATAAAGTCGATTTATGTGTCAATTGTGGGAATTAATTTTAATATCACGGAAAACAAGTAAAAATGGTGTTATTCAATCAGTCAGTTTGCCCAGTATTTTCGTCAATTCATGTGTAAATTGTGGGAATCAATGTTAATATCACGGAAAACAAGTAAAAATGGTGTATTTCAATCAGTCAGTTTTACCTGTATATAAAGTTAATTCATGTTTAAATTGTGGGAATTAATGTTAAAATCGCTGAAAACAAGTAAAACAAGGGTATTTGAATCGGTCAGGACTAGCTGTGTTAAGGTGGTTTCATGTGTAAATTGTGTGGAATGAATGTTAATATCACGGAAAAAAGTAAAATGAGTGTATTTCAATCAGTCAGTTTTCATGTATTTAAAGTCAATTCATCTGTAAATTGTGGGATTGAATGGTAATATCACGAAAAACAAGTAATTAAGGTGTACTTTACTCAGTCTAATGAACTGTATTATCGTGGATTCATGTGTAAATTGTGGGAATGAATGTAAATTTCACGGAAAAAGTAAAAAGGGTGCATTTCAATCAGTTAATTTTAGCTGCATTAACGTGGATTCCTGTCTAAATTATGGGAATGAATGTTAATATCAGAGAAAACAAGTAAAAAGAGTGAATTTCAATCAGTCAGTTTTTCCTGTATTTACGTTAATTCATGTGTAAATTGTGGGAATGAATGTTAATATCACGGAAAAAAAGTAAAAAAGGTGTAATTCAATCAGTCATGATTAGCTGTATTAACGTGGTTTCATGTGTAATTTGTGGGAATGAAAGTCAAAATCACGGAAAAAAGTAAAAAAGGTTTGTTTCAATTAGTCAGCTTTAAATGTTTATAAAGTCAATTACGTGTAAATTGTAAAGAATGTTAAATTACGGAAAACAATTTAAAAAGGGGTAATTCAATCAGTCAGGATTAACTGTTTTAACGTGGATTCATGTGTAATTTGTGAGAATGAATGTTAAAATCACGGAAAAAAGTAAAAAGGGTGAATTTCGATCAGTAAATTTTAGCTGTATTAAAGTGGATTCATGTCTAACTTGTTGAAATGAATGTTAATATCACGGAAAAAAGTGAAAAGGGTGAATTTCAATCAGTCAATTTTACCTGTATTAACGTGGATTCATGTGTAAATTGTGAGAATGAATGTTAATATCACGGAAAACAAGTGAAAAAGGTGTATTGCAAACAGTCAGTTTTACCTTTTTATGAAGTCAATTCATGTGTAAATTTTGGGAATTAATGTTAAAATCACGGAAAAGAAGTAAAAAAAGTGTAATTCAATCAGTCAGTTATCCCTGTATTTACTTTAATTCATGTGTAAATTGTGGGAATGAAGGTTAATATCACGGAAAAGAGTGAAAAGGGTGAATTTCAATCAGTCAATTTTACCTGTATTAGAGTGGATTCATGTGTAAATTGTGGGAATGAATGTTAATATCACGGAAAACAAGTAAAAAAGGTGTATTTCAATCAGTCAGTTTTACATGTTTATAAGGTCAATTCATGTGTAAATTGTGGGAATTAATGTTAATATCACGGAAAACAAGTAAAAATGGTGTAATTCAATCAGTCAGTTTTCCCTGTACTTACGTTAATTCATGTGTAATTTGTGAGAATGAATGTTAAAATCACGGAAAAAAGTAAAAAGGGTGAATTTCAATCATCAATTTTAGCTGTATTAAAGTGGATTCATGTCTAAGTTGTTGGAATGAATGTTAATATCACGGAAAACAAGTAAAAAGGGTGAATTTCAATCAGTGAATTTTAGCTGCAATAACGTGGATTCATGTGGAAAATGTGGGAATGAATGTAAATATCCCAGTAAACAAGCAAAAAATTGTATTTCTCGGCCACTTTTACCTGTATATAAAGTCAATTCATGTGTAAATTGTGGGAATTAATGTTAAAATCACGGAAACAAGTAAAAAAGTGTATTCAATCAGTCAGGACTAGCTGTATTTAAGTGGATTCATGTGTAAATTTTGGGAATGAATGTTAATATAACGGAAAGCCAGTAAAAATGGTGTTGTTCAATCAGTCCGTTTTACATGAATATAAAGTCAATTTATGTGTAAAGTGTGGGAATTAATGTTACTTTCACGAAAACAAGTAAAAATGGTGCATTTCAATCAGCCAGTGTCACCTGTTTTTACGTTAATTCCCGTGGAAATTGTGGGAAAGAATTTTAAAATCACGGAAAAGATTAAAAAAGTGCAATTCAATCATCGGGATTAGCTGTTTAAGGTGGATTGATGTGTAAGTTGTGCGAATGAATGCTAATATAACCGAAAACAAATAAAAATGGTGTATTTCAATCAGTCAGCTTTTCCTGTATTTACGTTAATTCATGTGTAATTTGTGGGAGTTAATGTTAAATCACAGAAACAAGTAAATAAAGTGTAATTAATCGTCAGGACTAGCTGTATTAGGTGGATTCATGCGTAAATTGTGGGGATGAATGTTATATCACGGAAAAAAAGTAAAAGGTGTATTTCAATCAGTCAGTTTTTCCCTGTATTTACGTTAATTCATGTGTAATTTGTGATAATGAATGTTAAAATCAGGAAAAAGTAAAGAGGGTGATTTCAATCAGTCATTTTAGCTGTATTAAAGTGGATTCATGTCTAAGTTGTTGGAATGAATGTTAATATCACGGAAAACAAGTGAAAAGTCTATTTCAATCAGTCAGCTTTTCCTGTATTTACGTTAATTCATGTGTAATTTGTGGGAGTTAATGTTAAATCACAGAAAACAAGTAAATAAGTGTAATTTCATCAGACTAGCTGTATTAAGTGGATTCATGCGTAAATTGTGGGAATGAATGTTATATCACAGGAAAAAGTAAAAAGGTGAATTCAATCAGTGAATTTTAGCTGTATTAACGTGGATTCATGTGTAAAATGTGGGAATGAATGTAAATATCCAGTAAACAAGTAAAAAGGTGTATTTCAATCAGCCTTTTACCTGTATTAAAGTCAATTCATGTGTAAATTGTGGGAATTAATGTTAAAATCACGGAAACAAGTAAAAAAGTGTATTCAATCAGTCAGGACTAGCTGTATTAATGGATTGATGTATAAGTTGTGCGAATGAATGTTAAATATAACGGAAAACAAATAAAAATGGTGTATTCATCAGTCAGTTTTTACATGTATATAAGTAATTCATGTGTAAATTGTGTGAATGAGTTAAATCACGGAAAAAGTGAAAAGGGTATTTCAATCAGTCATTTTAGCTGTATTACTTTAATTCATGTGTAAATTGTGAATGAATGTTAATATCACGGAAAAAGAAAAAGTGTATTTCAATCAGTCAGTTTCCTGTATTTACGAATTGTCAATTAATTGAATGGGAATGAATGTTAATATCACGGAAAAAAGTAAAAAAGGTGTATTTCAATCAGTCAGTTTTAAATGTTTAATGTCATTCAGTGTAAATTGTGGGAATGAATGTTAATATCACGGAAAACAAGTAAAAAGGTGTATTTCAATCAGTCAGTTCCCTGTTTTACGTTATTCATGTGTAAATTGTGGAATGAATGTTAAATCACGGAAAAAGTAAAAAGGTGAATTTCAATCAGTGATTTTAGCTGTATTAACGTGGATGTGTAAATGTGGGAATGAATGTTAATATCCCAGTAAACAAGTAAAAAAGGTGTATTTTCAATCAGCCACTTTTACCTGTATATAAAGTCAATTCATGTGAAATTGTGGGAATTAATGTTAAAATCACGGAAAACAAGTAAAAAAGTGTAATTCAATCAGTCAGGACTAGCTGTATTTAAGTGGATTGATGTGTAAGTTGTGCGAATGAATGTTAATATAACGGAAAACAAATAAAAATGGTGTATTTCAATCAGTCAGTTTTACATGTATATATAGTCAATTCATGTGTAAATTGTGTGAATGAGAGTTAATATCACGGAAAACAAGTAAAAATGTGTATTTCAATCAGTCAGTTTTTTCCTGTATTTACCTTAATTCATGTGTAAATTGTGGGAATGAATGTTAATATCACGGAAAAGGAGAAAAAAGTGTATTTCAATCAGTCAGTTTCCCGGTATTAACATGAATGAACATGACAATTAACATGAATGGGAATGAACGTCAATATCACGGGAAAAAAGTAAAAAATGTGTATTTCAATTAGTCAGTTTTAAATGTTTATAATGTCAATTCACGTGTAAAGTGTGGGAAAGAATGTTAAAATTACGGAAAACAATTAAAAAAGGGGGAATTCAATCAGTCAGGGTTAACTGATTTAACGTGGATTCATGTGTAATTTGTGAGAATGAATGTTAAAATGACGGAAACAAGTAAAAAAGAAAAAGTGTGATTCAATCAGTCAGGACTAGCTGTATTAAGGTGGATTCATGCGTAAATTGTGGGAATGAATGTTAATATCACGGAAAAAAAGTAAAAAAGGTGTAATTCAATCAGTCAGGATTAGCTGTATTAACGTGGATTCGTGTGTATTTTGTGGGAATGGAAGTCAAAATCACGGAAAAAAGTAAAAAACATGTGTTTCAATTAGTCAGCTTTAAATGTTTATAAAGTCATTTCACGTGTAAAGTGTGGGAAAGAATTTTAAAATTACGGAAAACAATTAAAAAAGGGGTAATTCAATCAGTCAGGATTAACTGTTTTAACGTGGATTCATGTGTAATTTGTGAGAATGAATGTTAAAATCACGGAAAAAAGTAAAAAGGGTGAATTTCAATCAGTCAATTTTAGCTGTATTAAAGTGGATTCATGTCTAAGTTGTTGGAATGAATATTAATATCACGGAAAACAAGTAAAAGAGTGTATTTCAATCAGTCAAGTTTTCCTGTATTTACGTTAATTCATGTGTAAATTGTGGGAATGAATGTTAATATCACGGAAAAAGTAAAAAGGGTGAATTTCAATCAGTCAATTTTACCTGTATTAACGTGGATTCATATGTAAATTGCGGGAATGAATGTTAATATCACGGAAAAACAAGTAAAAATGGTGTATTTCAATCAGTCAGTTTTCCCTGTATTTACGTATTCATGTGTAAATTGTGGAATGAATGTTAATATCACAGGAAAATGTAAAAAGGTGTGAACTTCAATCAGTGAATTTTAGCTGTATTAACGTGGATTCATGTGTAAAATGTGGGAATGAATGTAAATATCCAGTAAACAAGTAAAAAAGGTGTATTTCAATCAGCCATTTTACCTGTATAAAGTCAATTCATGTGTAAATTGTGGGAATTAATGTTAAAATCACGGAAAACAAGTAAAAAGTGTAATTCAATCAGTCGGACTAGCTGTATTAAGTGGATTTCATGTGTAAATTGTTGGGAATTGAATGTTAATATAACGGAAAGCAAGTAAAATGGTGTTGTTCAATCAGCCGTTTTACATGTTATAAAGTAATTCATGTGTAAATTGTGGGAATTAATGTTAAAATCACGGAAAACAATGTAAAAAAGGTGTAATTCAATCAGTCAGGACTAGCTGTATTTAAGTGGATTGATGTGTAAGTTGTGCGAATGAATGTTAATATAAGGGAAAACAAATAAAAATGGTGTATTTCAATCAGTCAGTTTTACATGTATATAAAGTCAATTCATGTGTAAATTGTGTGAATGAGAGTTAATATCACGGAAAACAAGAAAAAATGGTGTATTTCAATCAGTCAGTTTTTCCTGTATTTACCTTAATTCATGTGTAAATTGTGGGAATGAATGATAATATCACGGGAAAAAGTAAAAAAGGGTGACTTTCAATCAGTCAATTTTAGCTGTATTAACGGGGATTCATTTGTAAATTGTGGGAATGAATGTTAATATCACGGAAAAGGAGAAAAAATGTGTATTTCAATCAGTCAGTTTCCCTGTATTAACATGAATGAACATGACAATTAACATGAATGGGAATGAACGTCAATATCACGGGAAAAAAGTAGGAAAGGTCTTTTCAATTAGTCAGTTTTAAATGTTTATAAAGTCAATTCACGTGTAAAGTGCGGGAAAGAATGTTAAAATTACGGAAAACAATTAAAAAAGGGGTAATTCAATCAGTCAGGATTAACTGTTTTAACGTGGATTCATGTGTAATTTGTGAGAATGAATGTTAAAATCACGGAAAAAAGTAAAAAGGGTGAATTTCAATCAGTCAATTTTAGCTGTATTAAAGTGGATTCATGTCTAAGTTGTTGGAATGAATGTTAATATCACGGAAAACAAGTAAAAAGAGTGCATTTCAATCAGTCAGTTTTTCCTGTATTTACGTTAATTCATGTGTAAATTGTGGGAATGAATGTTAATATCACGGAAAAAAATGAAAAGGGTGAATTTCAATCAGTCAATTTTACCTGTATTAACGTGGATTCATATGTAAATTGCGGGAATGAATGTTAATATCACGGAAAACAAGTAAAAATGGTGTTTTTCAATCAGTCAGTTTTCCCTGTATTTACGTTTATTCATGTGTAAATTGTGGGAATGAATGTTAATATCACAGGAAATAGTAAAAAGGGTTTGTTTCAATTAGTCAGCTTCAAATCTTTATAAAGTCAATTCACGTGTAAAGTGTGGGAAAGAATGTTAAAATCAGAAACAATTTAAAAAGGGTAATTCAATCAGTCAGGATTAACTGTTTTAAACGTGGATTCATGTGTAATTGTGAGAATGAATGTTAAAATCACGGAAAAAGTAAAAAGGTGTAATTTCAATCAGTAAATTTTAGCTGTATTAAAGTGGATTCATGTCTAACTTGTTGAAATGAATGTTAATATCACGGAAAAAAGTGAAAAGGGTGAATTTCAATCAGTCAATTTTACCTGTATTTACCTTAATTCATGTGTAAATTGTGGGAATGAATGTTAATATCACGGAAAAGGAGAAAAAAAGTGTCTTTCAATCAGTCAGTTTCCCTGAATTAACATGAATGAACATGACAATTAACATGAATGGGAATGAACGTCAATATCACGGGAAAAAAGTAAAAAAGGTGTATTTCAATTAGTCAGTTTGAAATGTTTATAATGTCAATTCACGTGTAAAGTGTGGGAAAGAATGTTAAAATTACGGAAAACAATTAAAAAAGGGTGAATTTCAATCAGTCAATTTTAGCTGTATTAACGTGGATTCATGTGCAAATTGTGGGAATGAAAGTCAATATAGCGGAAAAAAAGTAAAAAGAGTGTATTTCAATCAGTCAGTTATCCCTGTATTTACGTTAATTCATGTGTAAATTGTGGGAATGAAGGTTAATATCACGGAAAAAAGTGAAAAGGGTGAATTTCAATCAGTCAAGTTTTCCTGTATTAACGTGGATTCATGTGTAACTTGTGGGAATGAATGTTAATATCACGGAAAAAAAGTAAAAAAGGTGTAATTCAATCAGTCAGGATTAGCTGTATTAACGTGGATTCATGTGTAATTTGTGGAATGAAAGTCAAAATCACGGAAAAAAGTAAAAAAGGTTTGTTTCAATTAGTCAGCTTCAAATCTTTATAAAGTCAATTCACGTGTAAAGTGTGGGAAAGAATGTTAAAATTACAGAAAACATTTAAAAAGGGGTAATCAATCAGTCCAGATTAACTGTTTTAACGTGGATTCATGTGTAATTTGTGAGAATGAATGTTAAAATCACGGAAAAAAGTAAAAAGGGTGAATTTCAATCAGTAAATTTTAGCTGTATTAAAGTGGATTCATGTCTAACTTGTTGAAATGAATGAATATCACGGAAAAAAGTGAAAAGGGTGAATTTCAATCAGTCAATTTTACCTGTATTAACGTGGATTCATGTGTAAATTGTGAGAATGAATGTTAATATCACGGAAAACAAGTAAAAAAGGTGTATTGCAAACAGTCAGTTTTACCTTTTTATGAAGTCAATTCATGTGTAATTGTGGGAATTAATGTTAAAATCACAGAAAAAAGTAAAAAAAGTGTAATTCAATCAGTCAGTTATCCCTGTATTTACTTTAATTCATGTGTAAATTGTGGGAATGAAGGTTAATATCACGGAAAAGAGTGAAAAGGGTGAATTTCAATCAGTCAATTTTACCTTTATTAAAGTGGATTCATGTGTAAATTGTGGGAATGAATGTTAATATCACGGAAAACAAGTAAAAAAGGTGTATTTCAATCAGTCAGTTTTACATGTTTATAAGGTCAATTCATGTGTAAATTGTGGGAATTAATGTTAATATCACGGAAAACAAGTAAAAATGGTGTAATTCAATCAGTCAGTTTTCCCTGTACTTACGTTAATTCATGTGTAATTTGTGAGAATGAATGTTAAAATCACGGAAAAGATGTAAAAAAGGTGCAATTCAATCAATCGGGATTAGCTGTATTAAGGTGGATTGATGTGTAAGTTATGCGAATGAATGCTAATATAACGGAAAACAAATAAAAATGGTGTATTTCAATCAGTCAGTTTTACATGTATATAAAGTCAATTCATATTTAAGTTGTGTGAATGAAAGTTAATATCACGGAAAACAAGCAAAGATGGTGTATTTCAATCAGTCAGTTTTTCCTGTATTTACCCTAATTCATGTGTAAATTGTGGAAATGAATGATAATATCACGGGAAAAGTAAAAGGGTGAATTTCAATCAGTCATTTTTAGCTGTATTAACGTGGATTCATTTGTAAATTGTGGGAATGAATGTTAATATCACGGAAAAGGAGAAAAAAAGTGTATTTTAATCAGGAGGTTTCAGCTGTATTGACGTGGGTTCATGTGTAAATTGTGGGAATGAATGTCATTATCAATTAATACAAGTAAAAAAGGTCAATTTTAATTAGTCAGGTTTAGGTCTATTAACGTGGATTGATGTGTAAATTGTGGGAATGAATGTAAATATCACAGAAACAAGTAAAAAAGGTGTATTTCAATCAGTCAGGATTAGCTGTATTATCGTGAATTCATGTTTAAATTGTGGGAATGAATGTAAATATCACAGAAAACAAGTAAAAATGGTGTAATTCAATCAGTCAGTTTGCCCAGTATTTACGTCCATTCATGTGAAAAATGTGGGAAGGAATGTTACTATGACGGAGATCAAGCAAAAAAGGTTTATTTCAATTAGTAATTTTTGCTTTATTAACGGTGATTCATGTGTAAATTGTGGGAATGAAAGTTAATATCAGGGAAAACAAGTAAAAAAGTGTATTTCAATTAGTCAGGTTTAGCTCTATTAACGTAGATTCATGTGTAACTTGTGGGAATGAATATTAATATCACGGAACAAAAGTAAAAAGGGTGTATTTCAATCGTCAATTTTAGCTTTATTACCGGGGATTTCTGCGTAAATTGTGAGAATGAATGTTAATATCACTTAAAACAAGTAAAAAAGGTTTATTTCAATTAGTCAGGACTACCTGTATTTAGGTGGATGCATCTGTAAATTTTGGGAATGAATGGTAATATAGCAGAAAACAAGTAAAAATGGTGTATTTGAATCAGCCAATGTCATCTGTATTTACGTCAATTCATGTGTAAATTGTGGGGAAGAATGTTAATATCACGACCAAAAGTAAAAAGGGTGTATTTCAATCGTCAATTTTAGCTGTATTACCAGGGATTTCTGCGTAAATTATGGGAATGAATGTTAATATCAATTAAAACAAGTAAAAATTGTGTATTTCAATCAGTCCGTTTTTTCTGTATTAACGTGGATTCATGTGTAAATTGTGGAATGAATGTTAATATCACGGAAAAGAAGTAAAAAAGTGTATTTCAATCAGTCGGTTTTAGCTGTATTAACTTGAGTTCATGTGTAAATTGTGGGAATGAATGTCAATATCACTTAATACAAGTAAAAAAGGTCTATTTTAATTAGTCAGGCTTAGCTCTATTAACGTTGATTCATGTGTAAATTGTGGGAAAGAATGTTAATATAACGGAAAACAATCAAAAAGGTGTATTTCATCAGTCACTTTTACAAATATATAAAGTCAATTGATGTGTAAATTGTGGGAATGAATGTTAATATCACGGAACAAAAGTAAAAATGTGTATTTCAATCGTCAATTTTAGCTGTATTACCGGGATTTCTGCGTAAATTGTGGGAATGAATGTTAATATCACTTAAAACAAGTAAAAATGTTTTATTTCAATCAGTCAGTTTTCTCTGTATTAACGTGGATTCGTGTGTAAATTGTGGGAATGAATGTTAATATCACGGAAACAGTAAAATGGTGAATTTCAATCAGTCAATTTTAGCTGTATTACGGGATTCATGTGTAAAATGTGGGAATGAATGTAAATATCCCGGAAAACAAGTAAAAAAGGTGTATTTCAATTAGTCAGGACTACCTGTATTTAGGTGGATTCATGTGTAAATTGTGGGAATGAATGGTAATATAGCGGAAAACAAGTAAAAATGGTGTATTTGAATCAGCCAATGTCATCTGTATTTACGTCAATTCATGTGTAAATTGTGGGAATGAATGTTAATATCACGGAAAAGAAGTAAAAAAGTGTATTTCAATCAGTCGGTTTTAGCTGTATTAACGTGAGTTCATGTATAAATTGTGGGAATGAATGTTAATATCACCCAACAAAAGTAAAAGGGTGTATTTCAATCGTCAATGTTAGCTGTATTACGGGGATTTCTGCGTAAATTGTGGAATGAATGTGAATATCACTTAATACAAGTAAAAATGGTGTATTTCAATCAGTCAGTTCTCACTGTATTAACGTGGATTCATGTGTAAATTGTGGGAATGAATGTTAATATCACGGAAAAGATGTAAAAAAGGTGTAATTCAATCAATCAGGATTCGCTGTATTAAGGTGGATTCATGTGTAAATTGTGGGAATGAATGTTAATATCACGGAAAAAAGTGAAAAGGATGAATTTCAATCTGTCCATTTTAACCTGTATTAGCGTGGATTTATGTGTAAATTGTGGTAATGAATGTTAATATCACGGAAAACAAGAAAAAAAGGTGTATTTCAATCAGTCAGTTTTACATGATTATAAAGTCAATTCATGTGTAATTGTGGGAATGAAAGTTAATGTCACGGAAAACAATTGAAAAAAGGTGTATTTCAATTAGTCAGGTTTAGCTCTATTAACGTAGATTCATGTGTAAATTGTGGGAAAGAATGTTAAGTTATAACGGAAAACAAGTCAAAAAGGTGTATTTCAATCATTCCGTTTTCCCTGTATTTACGTCAATTCATGTGCAAATTGTGGGAAAGAATGTTAATATCACGCAACAAAAGTAAAAAGGGTGTATTTCAATCAGTCAATTGTAGCTGTATTAACGGGGATTCTGCGTAATTGTGGGAATGGATGCTAATATCACGGAAAACAAGTAAAAGGGTGTATTACAATCAGTTAATTTTAGCTGTATTAACGTCAATTCATGTGTAAATTGTGGGAATTAATGTTAATATCACGGGAAACAAGTAAAAATGGTGTATTTCAATCAGTCAGTTTTACATGTTTATAAGGTCAATTCACGTGTAAAGTGTGGGAAAGAATGTTAAAATTACGGAAAACAATTTAAAAAGGGGTAATTCAATCAGTCAGGATTAACTGTTTTAACGTGGATTCATGTGTAATTTGTGTGAGAATGAATGTTAAAATCACGGAAAAGTAAAAAGGGTGAATTTCGATCAGTAATTTTAGCTGTATTAAAGTGGATTCATGTCTAACTTGTTGAAATGAATGTTAATATCACGGAAAAAAGTGAAAAGGGTGAATTTCAATCAGTCAATTTTACCTGTATTAACGTGGATTCATGTGTAAATTGTGAGAATGAATGTTAATATCACGGAAAACAAGTGAAAAAGGTGTATTGCAAACAGTCAGTTTTACCTTTTTATGAAGTCAATTCATGTGTAAATTTTGGGAATTAATGTTAAAATCACGGAAAGAAGTAAAAAAAGTGTAATTCAATCAGTCAGTTATCCCTGTATTTACTTTAATTCATGTGTAAATTGTGGGAATGAAGGTTAATATCACGGAAAAGAGTGAAAAGGGTGAATTTCAATCAGTCAATTTTACCTGTATTAAAGTGGATTCATGTGTAAATTGTGGGAATGAATGTTAATAACACGGAAAACAAGTAAAAAAGGTGTATTTCAATCAGTCAGTTTTACATGTTTATAAGGTCAATTCATGTGTAAATTGTGGGAATTAATGTTAATATCACGGAAAACAAGTAAAAATGGTGTAATTCAATCAGTCAGTTTTCCCTGTACTTACGTTAATTCATGTGTAATTTGTGAGAATGAATGTTAAATCACGGAAAAAGTAAAAGGGGAATTTCAATCAGTCAATTTTAGCTGTATTAAAGTGGATTCATGTCTAAGTTGTTGGAATGAATGTTAATATCACGGAAAACAAGTAAAAAGGGTGAATTTCAATCAGTGAATTTTAGCTGCAATAACGTGGATTCATGTGGAAATTGTGGGAATGAATGTAAATATCCCAGTAAACAAGCAAAAAATTTGTATTTCAATCGGCCACTTTTACCTGTATATAAAGTCAATTTATGTGTAAATTGTGGGAATTAATGTAAAATCAGGAAAACAAGTAAAAAAGTGTAATTCAATCAGTCAGGACTAGCTGTATTTAAGTGGATTCATGTGTAAATTTTGGGAATGAATGTTAATATAACGGAAAGCCAGTAAAAATGGTGTTGTTCAATCAGTCCGTTTTACATGAATATAAAGTCAATTTATGTGTAAAGTGTGGGAATTAATGTTACTTTCAAGGAAAACAAGTAAAAATGGTGCATTTCAATCAGCCAGTGTCACCTGTTTTTACGTTAATTCCCGTGGAAATTGTGGGAAAGAATTTTAAAATCACGGAAAAGATGTAAAAAAGGTGCAATTCAATCAATCGGGATTAGCTGTATTAAGGTGGATTGATGTGTAAGTTGTGCGAATGAATGCTAATATAACCGAAAAACAAATAAAAATGGTGTATTTCAATCAGTCAGTTTTACATGTATATAAAGTCAATTCATTATGTAGTTGTGTGAATGAAAGTTAATATCACGGAAAGCAAGCAAAAATGGTGTATTCAATCAGTCAGTTTTTTCCTGTATTTACCCTAATTCATGTGTAAATTGGGAAATGAATAATATATCACGGGAAAAAGTAAAAGGGTGAATTTCAATCAGTCATTTTTAGCTGTATTAACGTGGATTCATGTGTAAATTGTGGGAATGAATGTTAATATCCGGAAAACAAGTAAAAAAGGTGTATTTCAATCAGTCAGTTTTTACATGTTTATAAGGTCAATTCATGTGTAAATTGTGGGAATTAATGTTAATATCACGGAAAACAAGTAAAAATGGTGTAATTCAATCAGTCAGTTTTCCTGTATTTACGTTAATTCATGTGTAATTTGTGAGAATGAATGTTAAAATCACGGAAAAAAGCAAAAAGGGTGAATTTCAATCAGTAATTTAGCTGTATTAAGTGGATTCATGTCTAAGTTGTTGGAATGAATGTTAATATCACGGAAAAAAGTAAAAAAGGTGTAATTCAATCAGTCAGGATTAGCTGTATTAACGTGGAATTCGTGTGTATTTTGTGGGAATGGAAGTCAAAATCACGGAAAAAAGTAACAAAACGTGTGTTTCAATTAGTCAGCTTTAAATGTTTATAAAGTCATTTCACGTGTAAAGTGTGGGAAAGAATTTTAAAATTACGGAAAGAATTAAAAAAGGGGTAATTCATCAGTCAGGATTAACTGTTTTAACGTGGATTCATGTGTAATTTGTGAGAATGAATGTTAAAATCACGGAAAAAAGTAAAAAGGGTGAATTTCAATCAGTCTTAGCTGTATTAAAGTGGATTCATGTCTAAGTTGTGGAATGAATATTAATATCACGGAAAACAAGTAAAAAGAGTGTATTTCAATCAGTCAGTTTTTCCTGTATTTACGTTAATTCATGTGTAAATTGTGAGATGAATGTTAATATCACGTAAAAAGGTGAAAGGGTGAATTTCAATCAGTCAATTTTACCTGTATTAACGTGGATTCATATGTAAATTGCGGGAATGAATGTTAATATCACGGAAAACAAGTAAAAATGGTGTATTTCATCAGTCAGTTTTTCCCTGTATTTACGTTAATTCATGTGTAATTGTGGAAGAATGTTAATATCACAGGAAAATGTAAAAAAGGGTGAACTTCAATCAGTGAATTTTAGCTGTATTAACGTGGATTCATGTGTAAAATGTGGGAATGAATGTAAATATCCCAGTAAACAAGTAAAAAGGTATTTCAATCAGCCACTTTTACCTGTATATAAAGTCAATTCATGTGTAAATTGTGGGATTAATGTTAAAATCACGGAAAACAAGTAAAAAAGTGTAATTCAATCAGTCAGGACTAGCTGTATTTAAGTGGATTCATGTGTAAATTGTGCGAATGAATGCTAATATAACCGAAAACAAATAAAAATGGTGTATTTCAATCAGTCATTTTACATGTATATAAAGTCAATTCATATGTAAGTTGTTGTGAATGAAAGTTATATCACGGAAAGCAAGCAAAAATGTGTATTTCAATCAGTCAGTTTTTCCTGTATTTACCCTAATTCATGTGTAAATTGTGGAAATGAATAATAATATCACGGAAAAAGTAAAAAGGGTGAATTTCAATCAGTCTTTTTAGCTGTATTAACGTGGATTCATGTGTAAATTGTGGGAATGAATGTTAATATCCCGGAAAACAAGTAAAAAAGGTGTATTTCAATCAGTCAGTTTTACATGTTTATAAGGTCAATTCATGTGTAAATTGTGGGAATTAATGTTAATATCAACGGAAAACAAGTAAAATGGTGTAATTCAATCAGTCAGTTTTCCTGTATTTACGTTAATTCATGTGTAATTTGTGAGAATGAATGTTAAAATCACGGAAAAAAGCAAAAAGGGTGAATTCAATCAGTCAATTTTAGCTGTATTAAACGTTGGATCATGTCTTAAGTTGTGCTGGAATGAATGTTCAATATCACGGAAAAAGTAAAAAAGGTGTAATTCAATCGTCAGGATTAGCTGTATTAACGTGGATTCGTGTGTATTTTGTGGGAATGGAAGTCAAAATCACGGAAAAAAGTAAAAAACGTGTGTTTCAATTAGTCAGCTTTAAATGTTTATAAAGTCATTTCACGTGTAAAGTGTGGGAAAGAATTTTAAAATTACGGAAAAGAATTAAAAAGGGGTAATTCAATCAGTCAGGATTAACTGTTTTAACGTGGATTCATGTGTAATTTGTGAGAATGAAATGTTAAATCACGGAAAAAAGTAAAAAGGTGAATTTCAATCAGTCAATTTTAGCTGTATTAAAGTGGATCATGTCTAAGTTGTTGGAATGAATTATTAATATCACGGAAAACAAGTAAAAGAGTGTATTTAATCAGTCAGTTTTCCTGTATTTACGTTATTCATTGTAAATTGTGGGAATGAATGTTAATATCACGTAAAAAGTGAAAAGGGTGAATTTCAATCAGTCAATTTTACCTGTATTAACGTGGATTCATATGTAAATTGCGGGAATGAATGTTAATATCACGAAAAACAAGTAAAAATGGTGTATTTCAATCAGTCAGTTTTCCTGTATTTACGTTAATTCATGTGTAAATTGTGGGAAAGAATGTTAATATCACAGAAAATAAAAGGTGAACTTCAATCAGTGAATTTAGCTGTATTAACGTGGATTCATGTGTAAATGTGGGAATGAATGTAAATATCCCAGTAAACAAGTAAAAAAGGTGTATTTCAATCAGCCACTTTTACCTGTATATAAAGTCAATTCATGTGTAAATTGTGGGAATTAATGTTAAAATCACGGAAACAAAAAAAAGTGTAATTCAATCAGTCAGGACTAGCTGTATTTAAGTGGATTCATGTGTAAATTGTGGAATGAATTTAATATATCGGAAAGCAAGTAAAATGGTGTTGTTCAATCAGTCCGTTTTACATGTATATATAGTCAATTTATGTGTAAATTGTGTGAATGAGAGTTAATACACGGAAAACAGTAAAAATGGTGTATTCAATCAGTCAGTTTTCCTGTATTTACCTTAATTCATGTGTAAATTGTGGGAATGAATGATAATATCACGGGAAAAAGTAAAAAGGGTGACTTTCATCAGTCAATTTTAGCTGTATTAACGGGGATTCATTTGTAAATTGTGGTGAATGTAATATCACGGAAAAGGAGAAAAATGTGTATTTCAATCAGTCAGTTTCCTGTATTAGCATGATGAACATGACAATTAACATGAATGGGAATGAACGTCAATATCACGGGAAAACAAGTAAGAAAGGTGTATTTCAATTAGTCAGTTTTAAATGTATAAAGTCAATTCACGTGTAAAGTGTGGGAAAGAATGTTAAAATTACGGAAAACAATTAAAAAGGGTAATTCAATCAGTCAGGATTAACTGTTTTAACGTGGATTCATGTGTAATTTGTGAGAATGAATGTTAAATCACGGAAAAAAGTAAAAAGGGTGAATTTCAATCAGTCATTTTAGCTGTATTAAAGTGGACTCATGTCTAAGTTGTTGGAATGAATGTTAATATCACGGAAAACAAGTAAAAAGAGTGCATTTCAATCAGTCAGTTTTTCCTGTATTTACGTTAATTCATGTGTAAATTGTGGAAATGAATGATAATATCACGGGAAAAAGTAAAAAGGGTGAATTTCAATCAGTCATTTTTAGCTGTATTAACGTGGATTCATTTGTAAATTGTGGGAATGAATGTTAATATCACGGAAAGGAGAAAAAAAGTGTATTTTAATCAGGAGGTTTCAGCTGTATTGACGTGGGTTCATGTGTTAAATTGTGGGAATGAATGTCATTATCAATAATACAAGTAAAAAAAGGTCAATTTTAATAGTCAGATTTAGGTCTATTAACGTGATTGATGTGTAAATTGTGGAATGAATGTAAATATCACGAAACAAGTAAAAAGTGTATTTCAATCAGTCAGGATTAGCTGTATTATCGTGAATCATGTTTAAATTGTGGAATGAATGTAAATATCACAGAAAACAAGTAAAAATGGTGTAATTCAATCAGTCAGTTTGCCCAGTATTTACGTCCATTCATGTGAAAAATGTGGGAAGGAATGTTATATGACGGAGATCAAGCAAAAAAGGTTTATTTCATGAGTAATTTTGCTTTATTAACGGTGATTCATGTGTAAACTGTGGGAATGAAAGTTAATATCAGGGAAAACAAGTAAAAAAGTGTATTTCAATTAGTCAGGTTTAGCTCTATTAACGTAGATTCATGTGTAACTTGTGGGAATGAATATTAATATCACGGAACAAAAGTAAAAAGGGTGTATTTCAATCGTCAATTTTAGCTGTATTACCGGGGATTTCTGCGTAAATTGTGGAATGAATGTTAATATCACTTAAAACAAGTAAAAAAGGTTTATTTCAATTAGTCAGGACTACCTGTATTTAGGTGGATTCATCTGTAAATTTTGGGAATGAATGGTAATATAGCAGAAAACAAGTAAAAATGGTGTATTTGAATCAGCCAATTCATCTGTATTTACGTCCATTCATGTGTAAATTGTGGGGAAGAATGTTAATATCACGGACCAAAAGTAAAAAGGGTGTATTTCAATCGTCAATTTTAGCTGTATTACCAGGGATTTCTGCGTAAATTATGGGAATGAATGTTAATATCAATTAAAACAAGTAAAAATTGTGTATTTCAATCAGTCAGTTTTTTCTGTATTAACGTGGATTCATGTGTAAATTGTGGGAATGAATGTTAATATCACGGAAAAGAAGTAAAAAAGTGTATTTCAATCAGTCGGTTTTAGCTGTATTAACTTGAGTTCATGTGTAAATTGTGGGAATGAATGTCAATATCACTTAATACAAGTAAAAAAGGTCTATTTTAATTAGTCAGGCTTAGCTCTATTAACGTTGATTCATGTGTAAATTGTGGGAAAGAATGTTAATATAACGGAAAACAAGTCAAAAAGGTGTATTTCAATCAGTCACTTTTACAAATATATAAAGTCAATTGATGTGTAAATTGTGGGAATGAATGTTAATATCACGGAACAAAAGTAAAAGGGTGTATTTCAATCGTCAATTTTAGCTGTATTACCGGGGATTTCTGCGTAAATTGTGGGAATGAATGTTAATATCACTTAAAACAAGTAAAAATGTTTTATTTCAATCAGTCAGTTTTCTCTGTATTAACGTGGATTCGTGTGTAAATTGTGGGAATGAATGTTAATATCACGGGAAACAGTAAAATGGTGAATTTCAATCAGTCAATTTTAGCTGTATTAACGTGGATTCATGTGTAAAATGTGGGAATGAATGTAAATATCCCGGAAAACAAGTAAAAAAGGTGTATTTCAATTAGTCAGGACTACCTGTATTCAGGTGGATTCATGTGTCAATTGTGGGAATGAATGGTAATATAGCGGAAAACAAGTAAAAATGGTGTATTTGAATCAGCCAATGTCATCTGTATTTACGTCAATTCATGTGTAAATTGTTGGAAGAATGTTAATATCACGGAACAAAAGTAAAAAGGGTGTATTTCAATCGTCAATTTTAGCTGTATTACCAGGGATTTCTGCGTAAATTGTGGGAATGAATGTTAATATCAATTAAAACAAGTAAAAATGGTGTATTTCAATCAGTCGGTTTTCTCTGTATTAACGTGGATTCATGTGTAAATTGTGGGAATGAATGTGAATATCACGGAAAAGAAGTAAAAAAGTGTATTTTAATCAGTCGGTTTCAGCTGTATTAACGTGAGTTCATGTGTAAATTGTGGGAATGAATGTCAATATCACTTAATACAAGTAAAATGGTCTATTTAATTAGTCAGGCTTAGCTCTATTAACGTTGATTCATGTGTAAATTGTGGGAAAGAATGTTAATATAACGGAAACAAGTCAAAAATGGTGTATTTCAATCAGTCAGTTTTTTCTGTATTAACGTGGATTCATGTGTAAATTGTGGGAATGAATGTTAATATCACGGAAAAGAAGTAAAAAAGTGTATTTTAATCAGTCGGTTTCAGCTGTATTAACGTGAGTTCATGTGTAAATTGTGGGAATGAATGTCAATATCACTTAATACAAGTAAAAATGGTCTATTTTAATTAGTCAGGCTTAGCTCTATTAACGTTGATTCATGTGTAAATTGTGGGAAAGAATGTTAATAAAACGGAAAACAAGTCAAAAATGGTGTATTTCAATCAGTCAGTTTTTTCTGTATTAACGTGGATTCATGTGTAAATTGTGGGAATGAATGTTAATATCACGGAAAAGAAGTAAAAAAGTGTATTTCAATCAGTCGGTTTTAGCTGTATTAACGTGAGTTCATGTATAAATTGTGGGAATGAATGTTAATATCACCCAACAAAAGTAAAAGGGTGTATTTCAATCGTCAATGTTAGCTGTATTACCGGGGATTTCTGCGTAAATTGTGGGAATGAATGTGAATATCACTTAATACAAGTAAAAATGGTGTATTTCAATCAGTCAGTTCTCACTGTATTAACGTGGATTCATGTGTAAATTGTGGGAATGAATGTTAATATCACGGAAAAGAAGTAAAAAAGTGTTTTTGAATCAGTCAATTTTACCTGTATACACCTGTATACGTGTATACGTTTCCTGTATACGTGGATTCATGTGTAAATTGTGGGAATGAATGTTAATATCATGGAAAACAAGTAAAAAGGTGTATTTCAATCAGTCAATTTTTTATGTTTATAAGGTCAATTCATGTGTAAATTGTGGGAATTAATGTTAATATCACGGAAAACAAGTAAAAATGGTGTAATTCAATCAGTCAGTTTTTTCCTGTATTTACGTTAATTCATGTAATTGTGAATTTAATTAAAAAAAGTAAAGTAATTTAATCATCTTTTTTTTTTTTTCATGTGTAAATTGTGTAAAGAATGTTAATATCACGAGAAAAAGTAAAAAGGGTGTAATTCAATCAGTTTTAGCTGTATTAACGTGGATTCATGTGTAATTTGTGGGAATGAAAGTCAAAATCACGGAAAAAAGTAAAAAAGGTGTGTTTCAATTAGTCAGCTTTAAATGTTTATAAAGTCAATTCACGTGTAAAGTGTGGGAAAGAATGTTAAAATTACGGAAAACAATTAAAAAAGGGGTAATTCAATCAGTCAGGATTAGCTGTTTTAACGTGGATTCATGTGTAATTTGTGAGAATAAATGTTAAAATCACGGAAAAAAATAAAAAGGGTGAATTTCAATCAGTCAATTTTACCTGTATTAACGTGGATTCATATGTAAATTGTGGGAATGAATGTTAATATCACGGAACAAAAGTAAAAAGGGTGTATTTCAATCGTCATTTTAGCTGTATTACGGGGTATTTCTGCGTAAATTGTGGGAACGAATGTTAATATCACTTAAAACAAGTAAAAATGTTCTATTTCAATCAGTCAGTTTTCTCTGTATTAACGTGGATTCGTGTGTAAATTGTGGGAATGAATGTTAATATCACGAGAAAAAGTAAAATGGTGAATTTCAATCAGTCAATTTTTGCTGTATTAACGTGGATTCAAGTGTAAAATGTGGGAATGAATGTAAATATACCGGAAAACAAGTGAAAAAGGTTTATTTCAATTAGTCAGGACTACCTGTATCTAGGTCAATTCATGTGTAAATTGTGGGAATTAATGTTAATATCACGGAAAACAAGTAAAAATGGTGTAATTCAATCAGTCAGTTTTTCCTGTATTTACGTTAATTCATGTGTAAATTGTGGGAATGAAGGTTAATGTCACGGAAAAAAGTGAAAAGGGTGAATTTCAATCAGTCAGTTTTCCCTGTGATTACGTTAATTCATGTGTAAATTGTGGTAAAGAATGTTAATATCACGAGAAAAAGTAAAAAGGGTGTAATTCAATCAGTTTTAGCTGTATTAACGTGGATTCATGTGTAATTTGTGGGAATGAAAGTCAAAATCACGGAAAGAAGTAAAAAAGGTGTGTTTCAATTAGTCAGCTTTAAATGTTTATAAAGTCAATTCACGTGTAAAGTGTGGAAAAGAATGTTAAAATTACGGAAAACAATTAAAGAAGGGGTAATTCAATCAGTCAGGATTAACTGTTTTAACGTAGATTCATGTGTAAATTGCGGCAAAGAATGTTAATATAACGGAAAACATATAAAAAAGGTGTATTTCAATGAGTCAGTTTCCCCTGTATTAACGTGGATTCATATGTAAATTGTGGGAATGAATGTTAATATAACGCAACAAAAGTAAAAAGGGTGTATTTCAATCGTCAATGTTAGCTGTATTACCGGGGATTTCTGCGTAAATTGTGGGAATGAATGTTAATATCACTTAAAACAAGTAAAAATGTTCTATTTCAATCAGTCAGTTTTCTCTGTATTAACGTGGATTCGTGTGTAAATTGTGGGAATGAGTGTTAATATCACGGGAAAAAGTAAAATGGTGAATTTCAATCAGTCAATTTTTGCTGTATTAACGTGGATTCATGTGTAAAATGTGGGAATGAATGTAAATATACCGGAAAACAAGTGAAAAAGGTTTATTTCAAATAGTCAGGACTACCTGTATCTAGGTGGATTCATGTGTAAATTGTGGGAATGAATGGTAATATAGCGGAAAACAAGTAAAAATGGTGTATTTGAATCAGCCAATGTCATCTGTATTTACGTCAATTCATGTGTAAATTGTGGGAAAGAATGTTAATATAACGGAAAACAAGTCAAAAAGGTGTATTTCAATCAGTCACTTTTACATATATATAAAGTCAATTGATGTGTAAATTGTGGGATTAATGTTAATATCACGGAAAACAAGTAAAAATGGTGTATTTGAGTCATTCAGTTTCCCCTGTATTTACGTCAATTCATGTGCAAATTGTGGGAAAGAATGTTAATATCATGCAACAAAAGTAAAAAGGGTGTTTTTCAATCGTCAATTTTAGCTGTATTACAGGGGATTTCTGCGTAAATTGTGGGAAAGAATGTTAATATCACGGAAAACAAGTAAAAATGGTGTATTTCGATCAATCACTTTGACATGTATATAAAGTCAATTGATGTGTAAATTGTGGGAATGAATGTAAATATAACGGAAAAAAGTAAAAGGGTGAATTTCAATCAGTCAATTTTAGCTGTATTAACGTGGATTCCTATCTAAATTATGGGAATGAATGTTAATATCACAGAAAACAAGTAAAAGGAGTGTATTTCAATCAGTCAGTTTTCCCTGTATTTACGTTAATTTATGCGTAAATTGTGGGAATAAATGTTAATATCATGGAAAAAAGTGAAAAGGGTGAATTTCAATCAGTCAACTTTAGCTGTATTAACGTGGATTCACATGTAAATTGTGGGAATGAATGTTAATATCACGGAAAATAAGTAAAAAAGGTGTATTTTAATCAGTCAGTTTTACATGTTTATAAAGTCAATTCATGTGTAAATTGTAGGAATTAATGTTAATATCACGGAAAACAAGTAAAAAAGTGTATTTCAATTAGTCAGGTTTAGCTCTATTAACGTAGATTCATGTGTAAATTGTGGGAATGAATGTTAATATCACGGAAAACAAGTAAAAGTGGTGTCAGTCAATGAGTCAGGATTAGCTGTCTTAACGTGGATTCATGTGTAAATTGTGGGAAATGAAAGTTAATATCAGGGAAAACAAGTGAAAAAAGTGTATTTCAATTAGTCAGGTTTAGCTCTATTAACGTAGATTCATGTGTAAATTGCGGCAAAGAATGTTAATATAACGGAAAACATATAAAAAAGGTGTATTTCAATGAGTCAGTTTCCCCTGTATTTACGTCAATTCATGTGTAAATTGTGGGAATGAATGTTAATATCACGCAACAAAAGTAAAAAGGGTGTATTTCAATCGTCAATGTTAGCTGTATAACCGGGGATTTCTGCGTAAATTGTGGGAATGAATGTGAATATCACTTAAAACAAGTAAAAATGGTGTATTTCAATCAGTCAGTTCTCTCTGTATTAACGTGGATTCATGTGTAAATTGTGGGAATGAATGTTAATATCACGGAAAAGAAGTAAAAAAGTGTTTTTCAATCAGTCAATTTTACCTGTATTAACGTGGATTCATGTGTAAATTGTGGGAATGAATGTTAATATCATGGAAAACAAGTAAAAAGGTGTATTTCAATCAGTCAATTTTACATGTTTATAAGGTCAAATCATGTGTAAATTGTGGGAATTAATGTTAATATCACGGAAAACAAGTAAAACTGGTGTAATTCAATCAGTCAGTTTTCCCTGTATTTACGTTAATTCATGTGTAAATTGTGGGAAAGAATGTTAATATCACGAGAAAAAGTAAAAAGGGTGAATTTCAATTAATCAGTTTTAGCTGTATTAACGTGGATTCATGTGTAAAATGTGGGAATGAATTTAAATATCCCGGAATACAAGTAAAAAACGTGTATTTCAATCAGTCAGTTTTACCTTTTTATAAAGTCAATTCATGTGTAAATTGTGGGAATTAATGTTAAAATCACAGAAAAGAAGTAAATAAAGTGTAATTCAGTCAGTCAGGACTAGCTGTATTAAGGTGGATTCATGCGTAAATTGTGGGAATGAATGTTAATATCACGGAAAAAAAGTAAAAAATTTGTAATTCAATCAGTCAGGATTAGCTGTATTAACGTGGATTCATGTGTAATTTGTGGGAATGAAAGTCAAAATCACGGAAAAAAGCAAAAAAGGTGTGTTTCAATTAGTCAGCTTTAAATGTTTATAAAGTCAATTCACGTGTAAGGTGTGGGAAAGAATGTTAAAATTATGGAAAAAAATTAAAAAAGGGGTAATTCAATCAGTCAGGATTAACTGTTTTAACGTGGATTCATGTGTAATTTGTGAGAATGAATGTTAATATCACGGAAAACAGGTAAAAAGAGTGTATTTCAATCAGTCAGTTTTTCCTGTATTTACGTTAATTCATGTGTAAATTGTGGGAATGAAGGTTAATGTCACGGAAAAAAGTGAAAAGGATGAATTTCAATCAGTCAGTTTTCCCTGTATTTACGTTAATTCATGTGTAAATTGTGGTAAAGAATGTTAATATCACCAGAAAAAGTAAAAAGGGTGTAATTCAATCAGTTTTAGCTGTATTAACGTGGATTCATGTGTAATTTGTGGGAATGAAAGTCAAAATCACGGAAAAAAGTAAAAAAGGTGTGTTTCAATTAGTCAGCTTTAAATGTTTATAAAGTCAATTCACGTGTAAAGTGTGGGAAAGAATGTTAAAATTACGGAAAACAATTAAAAAAGGGGTAATTCAATCAGACAGGATTAACTGTTTTAACGTGGATTCATGTGTAATTTGTGAGAATGAATGTTAAAATCACGGAAAAAAGTAAAAAGGGTGAATTTCAATCAGTCAATTTACCTGTATTAACGTGGATTCATATGTAAATTGTGGGAATGAATGTTAATATCACGGAAAACAAGTAAAAATGGTGCATTTCATTCAGTCAGTTTTCCCTGTATTTACGTTAATTCATGTGTAAATTGTGGGAATGAATGTTAATATAACAGGAAAAAGTAAAAAGGGTGAATTTCAATCAGTGAATTTTAGCTGTATTAACGTGGATTCATGTGTAAAATGTGGGAATGAATGTAAATATCCCAGTAAACAAGTAAAAAAGGTGTATTTCAATCAGCCACTTTTACCTGTATATAAAGTCAATTCATGTGTAAATTGTGGGAATTAATGTTAAAATCACGGAAAACAAGTAAAAAAAGTGTAATTCAATCAGTCAGGACTAGCTGTATTTAAGTGTATTTATGTGTAAATTGTCGGAATGAATGTGAATATAACGGAAAGCAAGTAAAAATGGTGTTGTTCAATCAGTCCGTTTTACATGTATATAAAGTCAATTTATGTGTAAAGTGTGGGAATTAATGTTACTTTGACGGAAAGCAAGTAAAAATGGTGTATTTCAATCAGTCAGTTTTTCCTGTATTTACCTTAATTCATGTGTAAATTGTGGGAATGAATGATAATTTCACGGGAAAAAGTAAAAAGGGTGAAATTCAATCAGTCAATTTTAGCTGTATTAACGTGAGTTCATGTGTAAATTGTGGGAATGAATGTCAATATCACTTAATACAAGTAAAAAAGGTCTATTTTAATTAGTCAGGCTTAGCTCTATTAACGTTGATTCATGTGTAAATTGTGGGAAAGAATGTTAATATAACGGAAAACAAGTCAAAAAGGTGTATTTCAATCAGTCTCTTTTACATATATATAAAGTCAATTGATGTGTAAATTGTGGGATTAATGTTAATATCACGGAAAACAAGTAAAAATGGTGTATTTGAATCATTCAGTTTCCCCTGTATTTACGTCAATTCATGTGCAATTTGTGGGAAAGAATGTTAATATCACGCAACAAAAGTAAAAAGGGTGTTTTTCAATCGTCAATTTTAGCTGTATTACAGGGGATTTCTGCGTAAATTGTGGGAAAGAATGTTAATACCACGGAAAACAAGTAAAAATGGTGTATTTCGATCAATCACTTTAACATGTATATAAAGTCAATTGATGTGTAAATTGTGGGAATGAATGTAAATATAACGGAAAAAAGTAAAAAGGGTGAATTTCAATCAGTCAATTTCAGCTGTATTAACGTGGATTCCTATCTAAATTATGGGAATGAATATTAATATCACAGAAAACAAGTAAAAGGAGTGTATTTCAATCAGTCAGTTTTCCCTGTATTTACGTTAATTTATGTGTAAATTGTGGGAATAAATGTTAATATCATGGAAAAAAGTGAAAAGGGTGAATTTCAATCAGTCAACTTTAGCTGTATTAACGTGGATTCACATGCAAATTGTGGGAATGAATGTTAATATCACGGAAAATAAGTAAAAAAGGTGTATTTTAATCAGTCAGTTTTACATGTTTATAAAGTCAATTCATGTGTAAATTGTAGGAATTAATGTAATATCACGGAAAACAACTAAAAAAGTGTATTCAATTAGTCAGGTTTAGCTCTATAACGTAGATTCATGTGTAAATTGTGGGAATGAATGTTAATATCACGGAAAACAAGTAAAATGGTGTCAGTCAATGAGTCAGGATTAGCTGTCTTAACGTGGATTCATGTGTAAATTTTGGGAAATGAAAGTTAATATCAGGGAAAACAAGTGAAAAAAAGTGTATTCAATTAGTCAGTTTAGCTCTATTAACGTAGATTCATGTGTAAATTGCGGCAAAGAATGTTAATATAACGGAAACATATAAAAAAGGTGTATTTCAATGAGTCAGTTTCCCTGTATTTACGTCAATTCATGTGAAATTGTGGGAATGAATGTTAATATAACGCAACAAAAGTAAAAGGGTGTATTTCAATCGTCAATGTTAGCTGTATTACCGGGATTTCTGCGTAAATTGTGGGAATGAATGTGAATATCACTTAAAACAAGTAAAAATGTCTATTCAATCAGTCAGTTTCTCGTATTAACGTGGATTCGTGTGTAAATTGGGAATGAATGTTAATATCACGGAAAAAAGTAAAATGTGAATTTCAATCAGTCAATTTTGCTGTATTAACGTGGATTCATGTGTAAAATGTGGGAATGAATGTAATATCCGGAAAACAAGTAAAAAGGTTATTTCAATTAGTCAACTACCTGTATCTAGGTGGATCATGGGTAAATTGTGGAATGAATGGTATAATAAGCGGGAAACAAGTAAAAAATGGTGTATTTGAATCAGCCAATGTCATCTGTATTACGTCAATTCATGTGTAAATTGTGGAAAAATTTAATATAACGGAAAACAAGTCAAAAAGGTATTTCAATCAGTCACTTTACATATATAAAATCAATTGATGTTGTAAATTGTGGGATTATTGTAATATCACGGAAAACAAGTAAAAATGTGTATTTGAGACATTCATTTCCCCTGTATTTACGTCAATTCATGTGCAAATTGTGGGAATGAATGTTAATATCACGGAAATAAGTAAAAGTGTGTCAGTCAATGAGTCAGGATTAGCTGTCTTAACGTGGATTCATGTGTAAAATTGTGGAAATGAAAGTTTAATATCAGGGAAAACAAGTGAAAAAAGTGTATTTCAATTAGTCAGGTTTAGCTCTATTAACGTATATCATGTGTAAGATTGCGGCAAAGAATGTTAAAATACGGAAAACATATAAAAAGGGTGTATTCAATGAGTCAGTTACCTGTATTTACGTAATTCATGTGTAAATTGTGGAATGAATGTTAATATCACGCAACAAAAGTAAAAAGGGTGTATTTCAATCGTCAATTAGCTGTATTACCGGATTCTGCGTAGATTGTGGGAATGAATGTGAATATCACTAAAACAAGTAAAAATGGTGTATTTCAATCAGTCAGTTCTCTCTGTATTAACGTGGATTCATGTGTAAATTGTGGGATATGAATGTTAATATCACGGAAAAGAAGTAAAAAAGTGTTTTTCAATCAGTCAATTTTACCTGGTATTAACGTGGATTCATGTGTAAATTGTGGGAATGAATGTTAATATCATGGAAAACAAGTAAAAAGGTGTATTTCAATCAGTCAATTTTACATGTTTATAAGGTCAAATCATGTGTAAATTGTGGGAATTAATGTTAATATCAC
>RQOL01000420.1:0-88727 GCA_013076295.1 Sanderia malayensis | reverse complement strand
GGCAATATGCATTTTTTCAAATCGTTCACATTGCATCAAATTGGTGGAAAGTACAATTTCGGTGTACTGAAATTGAATAAGAACTTGTTTTTTAAATATTAATGTTTCAGGGGAATAAAACGGGTAAAAGGGGCAATATGCCTTTTTAAACTCTCAAGTTGCATCAATTTTGTGGAAAGTAAATTCCGTGTACTAAAATTGAATTAGAAACTTGATTTTTAAAATGTTAATGTTCTGGGGGAATTAAACGGGGTAAAAGCGGGCAATTGCAATTCTTCAAACTTGTTCAATTTGCATCAATATTTGTGGAAAGTACAATTTTGGTATGATGACTTCCCACTTCCCACTTTTGATGACTTCCCAGTTTTCATGCAATTTTGCAAACCCCTGCAATTTGCATCAAACTATGTGGAAAGTACAAATTTGGTGTGTTGATTTTGAATACGAAACTGCTGTTTGAAATTTTCATGTTTTTAGGGCATAAGCGGGGTAAAAGGGGCCAGTATGCATTTTTTCAAACTCGTTCAGATTGCATCAAAATTGGTGGAAAGTACAATTTCGGTGTACTGAAATTGAATAAGAAACTTGTTTTTTAAAATATTAATGTTTCAGGGGAAAAAAGCGGGGTAAAAGGGGGCAATATGCCATTTTTTAAACTCTTCCAAGTTGCATCAATTTTGGTGGAAGTACAATTTCCGTGTACTGAAATTGAATAAGAAACTTGATTTTTAAAATGTTAATGTTCTGGGGAATTAAATGGGGTAAAAGCGGGCAATATGCAATTATCAAACTGGTTCAATTTGCATCAAATTTTGTGGAAAGTACAATTTTGATATGATGACTTCCCACTTCCCACTTTTGATGACTTCCCAGTTTTCATGCAATTTTGCAAACCCCTGCAATTTGCATCAAACCATGTTGAAAGTACAAATTTGGTGTGTTGATCTTTTTCCTGACTTCCCACTTCCCACTTTTGATGACTTCCCAGTTTCATGCAATTTTGAAAACCCCTGCAATTTGCATCAAACCTTGTGGAAAGTACAAATTTGGTGTGTTGATCTTGAATACGAAATGCTGTTTGAAATTTTCATGTTTTTAGGGCATAAGCGGGGTAAAAGGGGCCAATATGCATTTTTTCAAACTCGCTCAGATTGCATCAAAGTTGGTGGAAAGTACAATTTCGGTGTACTGAAATTGAATAAGAAACTTGTTTATTAAAATATTAATGTTTCAGGGGAATAAAACGGGGTAAAAGGGGGCAATATGCCATTTTTTAAACTCGTCCAAGTTGCATCAATTTTGGTGGAAAGTACAATTTCCGTGTACTGAAATTGAATAAGGAACTTGATTTTTAAATGCTACTGTTCTGGGGGAGTTAAACGGGGTAAAAGCGGGCAATATGCAATTCTTCAAACTTGTTCAATTTGCATCAATATTTGTGGAAAGTACAATTTTGGTATGATGACTTCCCACTTCCCCTTTTGATGACTTCCCAGTTTCATGCAATTTTGCAAACCCCTGCAATTTGCATCAAACCTTGTGGAAAGTACAAATTTGGTGTGTTGATTTTGAATACGAAACTGCTGTTTGAATTTTCATGTTTTTAGGGCATAAGAGGGGTAAAAGGGGCCATTATGCATTTTTTCAAACTAGTTCAGATTGCATCAAAATTGGTGGAAAGTACAATTTCGGTGTATTGAAATTGAATAAGAAACTTGTTTTTTAAAATATTAATGTTTCAGGGAATAAAACGGGGTAAAAGGGGGCTATATGCCATTTTTTAAACTCGTCTAAGTTGCATCAATTTTGGTGGAAAGTACAATTTCCGTGTACTGAAATTGAATAAGAAACTTGATTTTTAAAATGTTAATGTTCTGGGGAATTAAACGGGGTAAAAGCGGGCAATATGCAATTCTTCAAATTCGTTCAATTTGCATCAAATTTTGTGAAAAGTACAAGTTTGTTATGATGACTTGCCACTTTTGATAACTTCCCACTTTTTCCTGACTTCCCACTTCCCACTTTTGATGACTTCCAACTTTTCATGCAATTTTGCAAAATCTTGCATTTCCATCAACTTTGTGGAAAGTACAAGTTTGGTATGATGACTTCCCATTTTTGCTGACTTCCCACTTTTCCTCAACCTCCCACTTCCCACTTTAATGAATTCCCACTTTCCTGACTTCCCACTTCCCACTTTGATGACTTCCCAGTTTTCATGCAATTTTGCAAACCCCTGCAATTTGCATCAAACAATGTTGAAAGTACAAATTTGGTGTGTTCAAGTTGAATATGAAAATGGTTTTTGAAATTTTCATGTTTTGAGGCATACAACGGGGTAAAAGGGGCAATATGCAAATTTTCAAACTCGTTCAATTTGTATGAAAATTTTGTGGAAAGTACAAGTTTGGTAAGATGACTTCCCACTTTTGATGATTTCCCGCTTTTTCCTGACTTCCAATTTCCCACTTTTGATGACTTCCCACTTTTGAAGCAATTTGTTAAACTCTTTCAAGTTGCATCGAATTTGTCGAAAGTACAAATTTGGTGTGTTCAAGTTGAATATGAAAATGGTTTTTGAAATTTTCATGTTTTGAGGGCATAAAACGGGGTAAAAGGGGCCAATATGCATTTTTCAAACTCGTTCAAATTGCATTAAATTTGGTGGAAAGTACAATTTCGGTGTGCTGAATTTGGATATGAAACTTGATTTTTAAAATGTTAATGTTTTGGGGGAATTAAACGGGGTAAAAGGGGGCAATATGAAATTCTTCAAACTCGTTCAATTTGCATCAAATTTTGTGGAAAGTACAATTTTGGTTTACTGAAATTGAATAAGAACTTGTTTTTTAAAATATTAATGTTTCATTGGAATCAAACGGGGTAAAAGGGGGCAATATGCAAATTTTCAAACTCGTTGAATTTGAATGAAATTTTGTGGAAAGTACAAGTTTGGTATGATGACTTCCCACTTTTCACTTTTGATGACTTCCCACTTTTTCTTGACATCCCACCTTCCACTTTTGATGACTTCCCACTTTTGATGACTTCCCACTTTTTCCTGACTTCCCACTTCCCACTTTTGATGACTTCCCAGTTTTTATGCAATTTGCAAACCCCTGCAATTTGCATCAAACCTTGTGGAAAGTACAAATTTGGTGTGTTGATCTTGAATACGAACTTGCTGTTTGAAATTTTCATGTTTTTAGGGCATAAGCGGGGTAAAAGGGGCCAATATGCGTTTTTTCAAACTCGTTCACATTGCATCAAAGTTGGTGGAAAGTACAATTTCGGTGTACTGAAATTGAATAAGAAACTTGTTTATTAAAATATTAATGTTTCAGGGAATAAAACGGGGTAAAAGGGGGCAATATGCCATTTTTTAAACTCGTCCAAGTTGCATCAATTTTGGTGGAAAGTACAATTTCCGTGTACTGAAATTGAATAAGAAACTTGATTTTTAAAATGTTAATGTTCTGGGGGAATTAAACGGGGTAAAAGCGGGCAATATGCAATTCTTCAAACTTGTTCAATTTGCATCAATATTTGTGGAAAGTACAATTTTGGTATGATGACTTCCCACTTCCCCTTTTGATGACTTCCCAGTTTTCATGCAATTTTGCAAACCCCTGCACTTTGCATCAAACCTTGTGGAAAGTACAAATTTGGTGTGTTGATTTTGAATACGAAACTGCTGTTTGAAATTTTCATGTTTTTAGGGCATAAGAGGGGTAAAAGGGGCCATTATGCATTTTTTCAAACTAGTTCAGATTGCATCAAAATTGGTGGAAAGTACAATTTCGGTGTATTGAAATTGAATAAGAAACTTGTTTTTTAAAATATTAATGTTTCAGGGAATAAAACGGGGTAAAAGGGGGCTATATGCCATTTTTTAAACTCGTCTAAGTTGCATCAATTTTGGTGGAAAGTACAATTTCCGTGTACTGAAATTGAATAAGAAACTTGATTTTTAAAATGTTAATGTTCTGGGGGAATCAAATGGGGTAAAAGCGGGCAATATGCAATTATCAAACTCGTTCAATTTGCATCAAATTTTGTGGAAAGTACAATTTTGATATGATGACTTCCCACTTCCCACTTTTGATGACTTCTCACTTTTCATGCAATTTTGCAAACTCCTGCAATTTGCATCAAACTTTGTGGAACGTACAAGTTTGGTATGATGACTTCCCATTTTTTCTGACTTCCCACTTTTCCTCAACCTCCCACTTCCCACTTTAATGAATTCCCACTTTTCCTGACTTCCCACTTCCCACTTTTGATGATTTCCCAGTTTTCATGCAATTTTGCAAACCCCTGCAATTTGCATCAAACAATGTTGAAAGTACAAATTTGGTGTGTTCAAGTTGAATATGAAAATGGTTTTTGAAATTTTCATGTTTTGAGGGCATACAACGGGGTAAAAGGGGCAATATGCAAATTTTCAAACTCGTTCAATTTGTATGAAATTTTGTGGAAAGTACAAGTTTGGTAAGATGACTTCCCACTTTTGATGATTTCCCGCTTTTTCCTGACTTCCAATTTCCCACTTTTGATGACTTCCCACTTTTGAAGCAATTTGTTAAACTCTTTCAAGTTGCATCGAATTTGTGGAAAGTACAAATTTGGTGTGTTCAAGTTGAATATGAAAATGGTTTTTGAAATTTTCATGTTTTGAGGGCATAAAACGGGGTAAAAGGGGCCAATATGCATTTTTCAAACTCGTTCAAATTGCATTAAATTTGGTGGAAAGTACAAGTTTGTTATGATGACTTGCCACTTTTGATAACTTCCCACTTTTTCCTGACTTCCCACTTCCCTCTTTTGATGACTTCCAACTTTTCATGCAATTTTGCAAAATCTTGCATTTCCATCAAACTTTGTGGAAAGTACAAGTTTGGTATGATGACTTCCCATTTTTGCTGACTTCCCACTTTTCCTCAACCTCCCACTTCCCACTTTAATGAATTCCCACTTTTCCTGACTTCCCACTTCCCACTTTTGATGATTTCCCAGTTTTCATGCAATTTTGCAAACCCCTGCAATTTGCATCAAACAATGTTGAAAGTACAAATTTGGTGTGTTCAAGTTGAATATGAAAATGGTTTTTGAAATTTTCATGTTTTGAGGGCATACAACGGGGTAAAAGGGGCAATATGCAAATTTTCAAACTCGTTCAATTTGTATGAAATTTTGTGGAAAGTACAAGTTTGGTAAGATGACTTCCCACTTTTGATGATTTCCCGCTTTTTCCTGACTTCCAATTTCCCACTTTTGATGACTTCCCACTTTTGAAGCAATTTGTTAAACTCTTTCAAGTTGCATCGAATTTGTGGAAAGTACAAATTTGGTGTGTTCAAGTTGAATATGAAAATGGTTTTTGAAATTTTCATGTTTTGAGGGCATAAAACGGGGTAAAAGGGGCCAATATGCATTTTCAAACTCGTTCAAATTGCATTAAATTTGGTGGAAAGTACAATTTCGGTGTACTGAAATTGAATAAGAAACTTGTTTATTAAAATATTAATGTTTCAGGGGAATAAAACGGGGTAAAAGGGGGCAATATGCCATTTTTTAAACTCGTCCAAGTTGCATCAATTTTGGTGGAAAGTACAATTTCCGTGTACTGAAATTGAATAAGAAACTTGATTTTTAAAATGCTAATGTTCTGGGGGAATTAAACGGGGTAAAAGCGGGCGATATGCAATTCTTCAAACTCGTTCAATTTGCATCAATATTTGTGGAAAGTACAATTTTGGTATGATGACTTCCCACTTCCCACTTTTGATGACTTCCCACAATTTCTTGACATCCCACCTTCCACTTTTGATGACTTCCCACTTTTGATGACTTCCCATTTTTTCTTGACTTCCACTTCCCACTTTTGATGACTTCCCAGTTTTCATGCAATTTTGCAAACCCCTGCAATTTGCATCAAACCATGTTGAAAGTACAAATTTGGTGTGTTGATTTTGAATATGAAACTACTGTTTGAAATTTTCATGTTTTTAGGGCATAAGCGGGGTAAAAGGGGCCAATATGCATTTTTTCAAACTCGTTCAGATTGCATCAAAATTGGTGGAAAGTACAATTTCGGTGTACTGAAATTGAACAAGAAACTTGTTTTTTAAAATATTAATGTTTCAGGGGAATAAAACGGGGTAAAAGGGGGCAATACGCCGTTTTTCAAACTCGTCCAATTTGCATCAATTTTGGTGGAAAGTAGAATTTCCCTGTACTGAAATTGAATAAGAAACTTGATTTTTAAAATGTTAATCTTTTGGGGAATTAAACGGGGTAAAAGCGGGCAATATGAAATTCTTCAAACTCGTTCAATTTGCATCAATATTTGTGGAAAGTACAATTTTGGTATGATGACTTCCCACTTCCCACTTTTGATGACTTCCCAGTTTTCATGCATTTTTGCAAACCCCTGCAATTTGCATCAAACCTTGTGGAAAGTACAAATTTGGTGTGTTGATCTTGAATACGAACTTGCTGTTTGAAATTTTCATGTTTTTAGGGCATAAGCGGGGTAAAAGGGGCCAATATGCGTTTTTTCAAACTCGTTCACATTGCATCAAAGTTGGTGGAAAGTACAATTTCGGTGTACTGAAATTGAATAAGAAACTTGTTTATTAAAATATTAATGTTTCAGGGGAATAAAACGGGGTAAAAGGGGGCAATATGCCATTTTTTAAACTCGTCCAAGTTGCATCAATTTTGGTGGAAAGTACAATTTCCGTGTACTGAAATTGAATAAGAAACTTGATTTTTAAAATGCTAATGTTCTGGGGGAATTAAACGGGGTAAAAGCGGGCGATATGCAATTCTTCAAACTCGTTCAATTTGCATCAATATTTGTGGAAAGTACAATTTTGGTATGATGACTTCCCACTTCCCACTTTTGATGACTTCCCACAATTTCTTGACATCCCACCTTCCACTTTTGATGACTTCCCACTTTTGATGACTTCCCATTTTTTCTTGACTTCCACTTCCCACTTTTGATGACTTCCCAGTTTTCATGCAATTTTGCAAACCCCTGCAATTTGCATCAAACCATGTTGAAAGTACAAATTTGGTGTGTTGATTTTGAATATGAAACTACTGTTTGAAATTTTCATGTTTTTAGGGCATAAGCGGGGTAAAAGGGGCCAATATGCATTTTTTCAAACTCGTTCAGATTGCATCAAAATTGGTGGAAAGTACAATTTCGGTGTACTGAAATTGAACAAGAAACTTGTTTTTTAAAATATTAATGTTTCAGGGGAATAAAACGGGGTAAAAGGGGGCAATACGCCGTTTTTCAAACTCGTCCAATTTGCATCAATTTTGGTGGAAAGTAGAATTTCCCTGTACTGAAATTGAATAAGAAACTTGATTTTTAAAATGTTAATCTTTTGGGGAATTAAACGGGGTAAAAGCGGGCAATATGAAATTCTTCAAACTCGTTCAATTTGCATCAATATTTGTGGAAAGTACAATTTTGGTATGATGACTTCCCACTTCCCACTTTTGATGACTTCCCAGTTTTCATGCAATTTTGCAAACCCCTGCAATTTGCATCAAACCTTGTGGAAAGTACAAATTTGGTGTGTTGATTTTGAATACGAAACTGCTGTTTGAAATTTTCATGTTTTTAGGGCATAAGCGGGGTAAAAGGGGCCAATATGCATTTTTTCAAACTCGTTCAGATTGCATCAAAATTGGTGGAAAGTACTTTTTCGGTGTACTGAAATTGAATAAGAAACTTGTTTTTTAAAATAATAATGTTTCAGGGGAAAAAAGCGGGGTAAAAGGGGGCAATATGCCATTTTTTAAACTCTTCCAAGTTGCATCAATTTTGGTGGAAAGTACAATTTCCGTGTACTGAAATTGAATAAGAAACTTGATTTTTAAAATGTTAATGTCCTGGGGGAATTAAACGGGGTAAAAGCGGGCAATATGCAATTCTTCAAACTCGTGCAATTTGCATCAATATTTGTGGAAAGTACAATTTTGGTATGATGACTTCCCACTTCCCACTTTTGATGACTTCCCACAATTTCTTGACATCCCACCTTCCACTTTTGATGACTTCCCACTTTTGATGACTTCCCACTTTTTCTTGACTTCCACTTCCCACTTTTGATGACTTCCCAGTTTTCATGCAATTTTGCAAACCCCTGCAATTTGCATCAAACCTTGTGGAAAGTACAAATTTGGTGTGTTGATTTTGAATACGAAACTGCTGTTTGAAATTTTCATGTTTTTAGGGCATAAGCGGGGTAAAAGGGGCCAATATGCATTTTTTCAAACTCGTTCAGATTGCATCAAAATTGGTGGAAAGTACAATTTCGGTGTACTGAAATGGAATAAGAAACTTGCTTTTCAAAATATTAATGTTTCAGGGGAAAAAAGCGGGGTAAAAGGGGGCAATATGCCATTTTTTAAACTCTTCCAAGTTGCATCAATTTTGGTGGAAAGTACAATTTCCGTGTACTGAAATTGAATAAGAAACTTGATTTTTAAAATGTTAATGTTCTGGGGGAATCAAATGGGGTAAAAGCGGGCAATATGCAATTATCAAACTCGTTCAATTTGCATCAAATTTTGTGGAAAGTACAATTTTGATATGATGACTTCCCACTTCCCACTTTTGATGACTTCTCACTTTTCATGCAATTTTGCAAACTCCTGCAATTTGCATCAAACTTTGTGGAACGTACAAATTTGGTGTGATGATTTTGAATATGAAACTGGTTTTTGAAATGTTCATGTTTTTAGGGCATAAAACGGGGTAAAAGGGGCCAATATGCAGTTTTTCAAACTCGTTCAAGTTGCATCAAATTTTGTGAAAAGTACAAGTTTGTTATGATGACTTGCCACTTTTGATAACTTCCCACTTTTTCCTGACTTCCCACTTCCCACTTTTGATGACTTCCCACTTTTCATGCAATTTTGAAAAATCTTGCATTTCCATCTAGCCTTGTGGAAAGTACAAATTTGGTGTGTTGATCTTGAATACGAAATTGCTGTTTGAAATTTTCATGTTTTTAGGGCATAAGCGGGGTAAAAGGGGCCAATATGCATTTTTTCAAACTCGCTCAGATTGCATCAAAGTTGGTGGAAAGTACAATTTCGGTGTACTGAAATTGAATAAGAAACTTGTTTATTAAAATATTAATGTTTCAGGGGAATAAAACGGGGTAAAAGGGGGCAATATGCCATTTTTTAAACTCGTCCAAGTTGCATCAATTTTGGTGGAAAGTACAATTTCCGTGTACTGAAATTGAATAAGG
Source organism: Sanderia malayensis (assembly GCA_013076295.1). NCBI lineage: Eukaryota > Metazoa > Cnidaria > Scyphozoa > Semaeostomeae > Pelagiidae > Sanderia > Sanderia malayensis. Next base: position 79,443 of record RQOL01000420.1, on the reverse strand, counting down.
AACTTGATTTTTAAAATGCTACTGTTCTGGGGGAGTTAAACGGGGTAAAAGCGGGCAATATGCAATTCTTCAAACTTGTTCAATTTGCATCAATATTTGTGGAAAGTACAATTTTGGTATGATGACTTCCCACTTCCCCTTTTGATGACTTCCCAGTTTTCATGCAATTTTGCAAACCCCTGCAATTTGCATCAAACCTTGTGGAAAGTACAAATTTGGTGTGTTGATTTTGAATACGAAACTGCTGTTTGAAATTTTCATGTTTTTAGGGCATAAGAGGGGTAAAAGGGGCCATTATGCATTTTTTCAAACTAGTTCAGATTGCATCAAAATTGGTGGAAAGTACAATTTCGGTGTATTGAAATTGAATAAGAAACTTGTTTTTTAAAATATTAATGTTTCAGGGAATAAAACGGGGTAAAAGGGGGCTATATGCCATTTTTTAAACTCGTCTAAGTTGCATCAATTTTGGTGGAAAGTACAATTTCCGTGTACTGAAATTGAATAAGAAACTTGATTTTTAAAATGTTAATGTTCTGGGGGAATTAAACGGGGTAAAAGCGGGCAATATGCAATTCTTCAAATTCGTTCAATTTGCATCAAATTTTGTGAAAAGTACAAGTTTGTTATGATGACTTGCCACTTTTGATAACTTCCCACTTTTTCCTGACTTCCCACTTCCCACTTTTGATGACTTCCAACTTTTCATGCAATTTTGCAAAATCTTGCATTTCCATCAAACTTTGTGGAAAGTACAAGTTTGGTATGATGACTTCCCATTTTTGCTGACTTCCCACTTTTCCTCAACCTCCCACTTCCCACTTTAATGAATTCCCACTTTTCCTGACTTCCCACTTCCCACTTTTGATGACTTCCCAGTTTTCATGCAATTTTGCAAACCCCTGCAATTTGCATCAAACAATGTTGAAAGTACAAATTTGGTGTGTTCAAGTTGAATATGAAAATGGTTTTTGAAATTTTCATGTTTTGAGGGCATACAACGGGGTAAAAGGGGCAATATGCAAATTTTCAAACTCGTTCAATTTGTATGAAAATTTTGTGGAAAGTACAAGTTTGGTAAGATGACTTCCCACTTTTGATGATTTCCCGCTTTTTCCTGACTTCCAATTTCCCACTTTTGATGACTTCCCACTTTTGAAGCAATTTGTTAAACTCTTTCAAGTTGCATCGAATTTGTGGAAAGTACAAATTTGGTGTGTTCAAGTTGAATATGAAAATGGTTTTTGAAATTTTCATGTTTTGAGGGCATAAAACGGGGTAAAAGGGGCCAATATGCATTTTTCGAACTCGTTCAAATTGCATTAAATTTGGTGGAAAGTACAATTTCGGTGTGCTGAATTTGGATATGAAACTTGATTTTTAAAATGTTAATGTTTTGGGGGAATTAAACGGGGTAAAAGGGGGCAATATGAAATTCTTCAAACTCGTTCAATTTGCATCAAATTTTGTGGAAAGTACAATTTTGGTTTACTGAAATTGAATAAGAAACTTGTTTTTTAAAATATTAATGTTTCATTGGAATCAAACGGGGTAAAAGGGGGCAATATGCAAATTTTCAAACTCGTTGAATTTGAATGAAATTTTGTGGAAAGTACAAGTTTGGTATGATGACTTCCCACTTTTCACTTTTGATGACTTCCCACTTTTTCTTGACATCCCACCTTCCACTTTTGATGACTTCCCACTTTTGATGACTTCCCACTTTTTCCTGACTTCCCACTTCCCACTTTTGATGACTTCCCAGTTTTTATGCAATTTTGCAAACCCCTGCAATTTGCATCAAACCTTGTGGAAAGTACAAATTTGGTGTGTTGATCTTGAATACGAACTTGCTGTTTGAAATTTTCATGTTTTTAGGGCATAAGCGGGGTAAAAGGGGCCAATATGCGTTTTTTCAAACTCGTTCACATTGCATCAAAGTTGGTGGAAAGTACAATTTCGGTGTACTGAAATTGAATAAGAAACTTGTTTATTAAAATATTAATGTTTCAGGGGAATAAAACGGGGTAAAAGGGGGCAATATGCCATTTTTTAAACTCGTCCAAGTTGCATCAATTTTGGTGGAAAGTACAATTTCCGTGTACTGAAATTGAATAAGAAACTTGATTTTTAAAATGTTAATGTTCTGGGGGAATTAAACGGGGTAAAAGCGGGCAATATGCAATTCTTCAAATTCGTTCAATTTGCATCAAATTTTGTGAAAAGTACAAGTTTGTTATGATGACTTGCCACTTTTGATAACTTCCCACTTTTTCCTGACTTCCCACTTCCCTCTTTTGATGACTTCCAACTTTTCATGCAATTTTGCAAAATCTTGCATTTCCATCAAACTTTGTGGAAAGTACAAGTTTGGTATGATGACTTCCCATTTTTGCTGACTTCCCACTTTTCCTCAACCTCCCACTTCCCACTTTAATGAATTCCCACTTTTCCTGACTTCCCACTTCCCACTTTTGATGATTTCCCAGTTTTCATGCAATTTTGCAAACCCCTGCAATTTGCATCAAACAATGTTGAAAGTACAAATTTGGTGTGTTCAAGTTGAATATGAAAATGGTTTTTGAAATTTTCATGTTTTGAGGGCATACAACGGGGTAAAAGGGGCAATATGCAAATTTTCAAACTCGTTCAATTTGTATGAAATTTTGTGGAAAGTACAAGTTTGGTAAGATGACTTCCCACTTTTGATGATTTCCCGCTTTTTCCTGACTTCCAATTTCCCACTTTTGATGACTTCCCACTTTTGAAGCAATTTGTTAAACTCTTTCAAGTTGCATCGAATTTGTGGAAAGTACAAATTTGGTGTGTTCAAGTTGAATATGAAAATGGTTTTTGAAATTTTCATGTTTTGAGGGCATAAAACGGGGTAAAAGGGGCCAATATGCATTTTTCAAACTCGTTCAAATTGCATTAAATTTGGTGGAAAGTACAATTTCGGTGTACTGAAATTGAATAAGAAACTTGTTTATTAAAATATTAATGTTTCAGGGGAATAAAACGGGGTAAAAGGGGGCAATATGCCATTTTTTAAACTCGTCCAAGTTGCATCAATTTTGGTGGAAAGTACAATTTCCGTGTACTGAAATTGAATAAGAAACTTGATTTTTAAAATGCTAATGTTCTGGGGGAATTAAACGGGGTAAAAGCGGGCGATATGCAATTCTTCAAACTCGTTCAATTTGCATCAATATTTGTGGAAAGTACAATTTTGGTATGATGACTTCCCACTTCCCACTTTTGATGACTTCCCACAATTTCTTGACATCCCACCTTCCACTTTTGATGACTTCCCACTTTTGATGACTTCCCATTTTTTCTTGACTTCCACTTCCCACTTTTGATGACTTCCCAGTTTTCATGCAATTTTGCAAACCCCTGCAATTTGCATCAAACCATGTTGAAAGTACAAATTTGGTGTGTTGATTTTGAATATGAAACTACTGTTTGAAATTTTCATGTTTTTAGGGCATAAGCGGGGTAAAAGGGGCCAATATGCATTTTTTCAAACTCGTTCAGATTGCATCAAAATTGGTGGAAAGTACAATTTCGGTGTACTGAAATTGAACAAGAAACTTGTTTTTTAAAATATTAATGTTTCAGGGGAATAAAACGGGGTAAAAGGGGGCAATACGCCGTTTTTCAAACTCGTCCAATTTGCATCAATTTTGGTGGAAAGTAGAATTTCCCTGTACTGAAATTGAATAAGAAACTTGATTTTTAAAATGTTAATCTTTTGGGGAATTAAACGGGGTAAAAGCGGGCAATATGAAATTCTTCAAACTCGTTCAATTTGCATCAATATTTGTGGAAAGTACAATTTTGGTATGATGACTTCCCACTTCCCACTTTTGATGACTTCCCAGTTTTCATGCAATTTTGCAAACCCCTGCAATTTGCATCAAACCTTGTGGAAAGTACAAATTTGGTGTGTTGATCTTGAATACGAACTTGCTGTTTGAAATTTTCATGTTTTTAGGGCATAAGCGGGGTAAAAGGGGCCAATATGCGTTTTTTCAAACTCGTTCACATTGCATCAAAGTTGGTGGAAAGTACAATTTCGGTGTACTGAAATTGAATAAGAAACTTGTTTATTAAAATATTAATGTTTCAGGGGAATAAAACGGGGTAAAAGGGGGCAATATGCCATTTTTTAAACTCGTCCAAGTTGCATCAATTTTGGTGGAAAGTACAATTTCCGTGTACTGAAATTGAATAAGAAACTTGATTTTTAAAATGCTAATGTTCTGGGGGAATTAAACGGGGTAAAAGCGGGCGATATGCAATTCTTCAAACTCGTTCAATTTGCATCAATATTTGTGGAAAGTACAATTTTGGTATGATGACTTCCCACTTCCCACTTTTGATGACTTCCCACAATTTCTTGACATCCCACCTTCCACTTTTGATGACTTCCCACTTTTGATGACTTCCCATTTTTTCTTGACTTCCACTTCCCACTTTTGATGACTTCCCAGTTTTCATGCAATTTTGCAAACCCCTGCAATTTGCATCAAACCATGTTGAAAGTACAAATTTGGTGTGTTGATTTTGAATATGAAACTACTGTTTGAAATTTTCATGTTTTTAGGGCATAAGCGGGGTAAAAGGGGCCAATATGCATTTTTTCAAACTCGTTCAGATTGCATCAAAATTGGTGGAAAGTACAATTTCGGTGTACTGAAATTGAACAAGAAACTTGTTTTTTAAAATATTAATGTTTCAGGGGAATAAAACGGGGTAAAAGGGGGCAATACGCCGTTTTTCAAACTCGTCCAATTTGCATCAATTTTGGTGGAAAGTAGAATTTCCCTGTACTGAAATTGAATAAGAAACTTGATTTTTAAAATGTTAATCTTTTGGGGAATTAAACGGGGTAAAAGCGGGCAATATGAAATTCTTCAAACTCGTTCAATTTGCATCAATATTTGTGGAAAGTACAATTTTGGTATGATGACTTCCCACTTCCCACTTTTGATGACTTCCCAGTTTTCATGCAATTTTGCAAACCCCTGCAATTTACATCAAACCTTGTGGAAAGTACAAATTTGGTGTGTTGATTTTGAATACGAAACTGCTGTTTGAAATTTTCATGTTTTTAGGGCATAAGCGGGGTAAAAGGGGCCAATATGCATTTTTTCAAACTCGTTCAGATTGCATCAAAATTGGTGGAAAGTACTTTTTCGGTGTACTGAAATTGAATAAGAAACTTGTTTTTTAAAATAATAATGTTTCAGGGGAAAAAAGCGGGGTAAAAGGGGGCAATATGCCATTTTTTAAACTCTTCCAAGTTGCATCAATTTTGGTGGAAAGTACAATTTCCGTGTACTGAAATTGAATAAGAAACTTGATTTTTAAAATGTTAATGTCCTGGGGGAATTAAACGGGGTAAAAGCGGGCAATATGCAATTCTTCAAACTCGTGCAATTTGCATCAATATTTGTGGAAAGTACAATTTTGGTATGATGACTTCCCACTTCCCACTTTTGATGACTTCCCACAATTTCTTGACATCCCACCTTCCACTTTTGATGACTTCCCACTTTTGATGACTTCCCACTTTTTCTTGACTTCCACTTCCCACTTTTGATGACTTCCCAGTTTTCATGCAATTTTGCAAACCCCTGCAATTTGCATCAAACCATGTTGAAAGTACAAATTTGGTGTGTTGATCTTGAATACGAAATTGCTGTTTGAAATTTTCATGTTTTTAGGGCATAAGCGGGGTAAAAGGGGCCAATATGCATTTTTTCAAACTCGTTCAGATTGCATCAAAATTGGTGGAAAGTACAATTTCGGTGTACTGAAATTGAACAAGAAACTTGTTTTTTAAAATATTAATGTTTCAGGGGAATAAAACGGGGTAAAAGGGGCAATATGCCGTTTTTCAAACTCGTCCAATTTGCATCAACTTTGGTGGAAAGTAGAATTTCCGTGTACTGAAATTGAATAAGAAACTTGATTTTTAAAATGTTAATCTTTTGGGGAATTAAACGGGGTAAAAGCTGGCAATATGAAATTCTTCAAACTCGTTCAATTTGCATCAATATTTGTGGAAAGTACAATTTTGGTATGATGACTTCCCACTTCCCACTTTTGATGACTTCCCAGTTTTCATGCAATTTTGCAAACCCCTGCAATTTGCATCAAACCTTGTGGAAAGTACAAATTTGGTGTGTTGATCTTGAATACGAAATTGCTGTTTGAAATTTTCATGTTTTTAGGGCATAAGCGGGGTAAAAGGGGCCAATATGCATTTTTTCAAACTCGTTCAGATTGCATCAAAGTTGGTGGAAAGTACAATTTTGGTTTACTGAAATTGAATAAGAAACTTGTTTTTTAAAATATTAATGTTTCATTGGAATCAAACGGGGTAAAAGGGGGCAATATGCAAATTTTCAAACTCGTTCAATTTGAATGAAATTTTGTGGAAAGTACAAGTTTGGTATGATGATTTCCCACTTTTCACTTTTGATTTCTTCCCACTTTTTCTTGACATCCCACCTTCCACTTTTGATGACTTCCCACTTTTTCCTGACTTCCACTTCCCACTTTTGATGACTTCCCAGTTTTCATGCAATTTTGCAAACCCCTGCAATTTGCATCAAACCATGTTGAAAGTACAAATTTGGTGTGTTGATCTTTTTCCTGACTTCCCACTTCCCACTTTTGATGACTTCCCAGTTTTCATGCAATTTTGAAAACCCCTGCAATTTGCATCAAACCTTGTGGAAAGTACAAATTTGGTGTGTTGATCTTTAATACGAAATTGCTGTTTGAAATCTTCATGTTTTTAGGGCATAAGCGGGGTAAAAGGGGCCAATATGCATTTTTTCAAACTCGTTCACATTGCATCAAAATTGGTGGAAAGTACAATTTCGGTGTACTGAAATTGAATAAGAAACTTGTTTTTTAAAATATTAATGTTTCAGGGGAATAAAACGGGGTAAAAGGGGGCAATATGCCATTTTTTAAACTCTTCCAAGTTGCATCAATTTTGGTGGAAAGTACAATTTCCGTGTACTAAAATTGAATTAGAAACTTGATTTTTAAAATGTTAATGTTCTGGGGGAATTAAACGGGGTAAAAGCGGGCAATATGCAATTCTTCAAACTTGTTCAATTTGCATCAATATTTGTGGAAAGTACAATTTTGGTATGATGACTTCCCACTTCCCACTTTTGATGACTTCCCAGTTTTCATGCAATTTTGCAAACCCCTGCAATTTGCATCAAACTATGTGGAAAGTACAAATTTGGTGTGTTGATTTTGAATACGAAACTGCTGTTTGAAATTTTCATGTTTTTAGGGCATAAGCGGGGTAAAAGGGGCCAATATGCATTTTTTCAAACTCGTTCAGATTGCATCAAAATTGGTGGAAAGTACAATTTCGGTGTACTGAAATTGAATAAGAAACTTGTTTTTTAAAATATTAATGTTTCAGGGGAAAAAAGCGGGGTAAAAGGGGGCAATATGCCATTTTTTAAACTCTTCCAAGTTGCATCAATTTTGGTGGAAAGTACAATTTCCGTGTACTGAAATTGAATAAGAAACTTGATTTTTAAAATGTTAATGTTCTGGGGAATTAAATGGGGTAAAAGCGGGCAATATGCATTTATCAAACTGGTTCAATTTGCATCAAATATTGTGGAAAGTACAATTTTGATATGATGACTTCCCACTTCCCACTTTTGATGACTTCTCATTTTTCATGCAATTTTGCAAACTCCTGCAATTTGCATCAAACTTTGTGGAACGTACAAATTTGGTGTGATGATTTTGAATATGAAACTGGTTTTTGAAATGTTCATGTTTTTAGGGCATAAAACGGGGTAAAAGGGGCCAATATGCAGTTTTTCAAACTCGTTCAAGTTGCATCAAATTTTGTGAAAAGTACAAGTTTGTTATGATGACTTGCCACTTTTGATAACTTCCCACTTTTTCCTGACTTCCCACTTCCCACTTTTGATGACTTCCCACTTTTCATGCAATTTTGAAAAATCTTGCATTTCCATCTAGCCTTGTGGAAAGTACAAATTTGGTGTGTTGATCTTGAATACGAAATTGCTGTTTGAAATTTTCATGTTTTTAGGGCATAAGCGGGGTAAAAGGGGCCAATATGCATTTTTTCAAACTCGCTCAGATTGCATCAAAGTTGGTGGAAAGTACAATTTCGGTGTACTGAAATTGAATAAGAAACTTGTTTATTAAAATATTAATGTTTCAGGGGATTAAAACGGGGTAAAAGGGGGCAATATGCCATTTTTTAAACTCGTCCAAGTTGCATCAATTTTGGTGGAAAGTACAATTTCCGTGTACTGAAATTGAATAAGGAACTTGATTTTTAAAATGCTACTGTTCTGGGGGAATTAAACGGGGTAAAAGCGGGCAATATGCAATTCTTCAAACTCGTTCAACTTGCATCAATATTTGTGGAAAGTACAATTTTGGTATGATGACTTCCCACTTCCCACTTTTGATGACTTCCCAGTTTTCATGCAATTTTGCAAACCCTGCAATTTGCATCAAACCACGTTGAAAGTACAAATTTGGTGTGTTGATTTTGAATTTGAAACTGCTGTTTGGAATTTTCATGTTTTTAGGGCATAAGCGGGGTAAAAGGGGCCAATATGCATTTTTTCAAACTCGTTCAGATTGCATCAAAATTGGTGGAAAGTACAATCTCGGTGTACTGAAATTGAACAAAAAACTTGTTTTTTAAAATATTAATGTTTCAGGGGAATAAAACGGGGTAAAAGGGGGCAATATGCCGTTTTTCAAACTCGTCCAATTTGCATCAATTTTGGTGGAAAGTAGAATTTCCGTGTACTGAAATTGAATAAGAAACTTGATTTTTATAATGTTAATGTTTTGGGGAATTAAACGGGGTAAGAGCGGGCAATATGAAATTCTTCAAACTCGTTCAATTTGCATCAATATTTGTGGAAAGTTTAATTTTGGTATGATGACTTCCCACTTCTCACTTTTGATAACTTCCCAGTTTTCATGCAATTTTGCAAACCCCTGCAATTTGCATCAAACCTTGTGGAAAGTACAAATTTGGTGTGTTGATTTTGAATAGGAAACTGCTGTTTGAAATTTTCATGTTTTTAGGGCATAAGCGGGGTAAAAGGGGCCAATATGCATTTTTTCAAACTCGTTCAGATTGCATCAAAATTAGTGGAAAGTACAATTTCGGTGTACTGAAATTGAATAAGAAACTTGTTTTTTAAAATATTAATGTTTCAGGGGAAAAAACGGGGTAAAAGGGGGCAATATGCCATTTTTTAAACTCTTCCTTGTTGCATCAATTTTGGTGGAAAGTACAATTTCCGTGTACTGAAATTGAATAAGAAACTTGATTTTTAAAATGTTAATGTTCTGGGGGAAATAAACGGGGTAAAAGCTGCCAATATGCAATTCTTCAAACTCGTTCAATTTGCATCAATATTTGTGGAAAGTACAATTTTGGTATGATGACTTCCCACTTCCCACTTTTGATGACTTCCCAGTTTTCATGCAATTTTGCAAACCCCTGCAATTTGCATCAAACTATGTGGAAAGTACAAATTTGGTGTGTTGATTTTGAATACGAAACTGCTGTTTGAAATTTTCATGTTTTTAGGGCATAAACGGGGTAAAAGGGTCCAATATGCATTTTTTCAAACTCGTTCAGATTGCATCAAAATTGGTGGAAAGTACAATTTCGGTGTACTGAAATTGAATAAGAAACTTGTTTTTTAAAATATTAATGTTTCAGGGGAAAAAAGCGGGGTAAAAGGGGGCAATATGCCATTTTTTAAACTCTTCCAAGTTGCATCAATTTTGGTGGAAAGTACAATTTCCGTGTACTGAAATTGAATAAGAAACTTGATTTTTAAAATGTTAATGTTCTGGGGAATTGAATGGGGTAAAAGCGGGCAATATGCAATTATCAAACTCGTTCAATTTGCATCAAATTTTGTGGAAAGTACAATTTTGATATGATGACCCCCACTTCCCACTTTTGATGACTTCTCACTTTTCATGCAATTTTGCAAACTCCTGCAATTTGCATCAAACTTTGTGGAACGTACAAATTTGGTGTGATGATTTTGAATATGAAACTGGTTTTTGAAATGTTCATGTTTTTAGGGCATAAAACGGGGTAAAAGGGGCCAATATGCAGTTTTTCAAACTCGTTCAGATTGCATCAAATTTAATGGAAAGTACAATTTCGGTGTACTGAAATTGAGTAAAAAACTGGTTTTTGAATTTTTCATGTTTTTAAGGCATAAAACGGAGCAAAAGGGGCCAATATGCATTTTTTCAAACTCTTTCAGATTGCATCAAATTTGGTGGAAAGTACAACTTCGGTGTGCTGATTTTGAATATGAAACTGCCTTTTTAAATTTTCATGTTTTGAGGGCATACAACGGGGTAAAAGCGGCAATATGCAAATTTTCAAACTCGTTCAATTTGTAATGAAATTTTGTGGAAAGTACAAGTTTGGTATGATGACTTCCCACTTTTGATAACTTCCCACTTTTTCCTGACTTCCCACTTCCCACTTTTGATGACTTCCCACTTTTCATGCAATTTTGAAAAATCTTGCATTTCCATCTAGCCTTGTGGAAAGTACAAATTTGGTGTGTTGATCTTGAATACGAAATTGCTGTTTGAAATTTTCATGTTTTTAGGGCATAAGCGGGGTAAAAGGAGCCAATATGCATTTTTTCAAACTCGTTCAGATTGCATCAAAGTTGGTGGAAAGTACAATTTCGGTGTACTGAAATTGAATAAGAAACTTGTTTATTAAAATATTAATGTTTCAGGGGAATAAAACGGGGTAAAAGGGGCCAATATGCAGTTTTTCAAACTCGTTCAGATTGCATCAAATTTAGTGGAAAGTACAATTTCGGTGTACTGAAATTGAGTAAAAAACTGGTTTTTGAATTTTTCATGTTTTTAAGGCATAAAACGGAGCAAAAGGGGCCAATATGCATTTTTTCAAACTCTTTCAGATTGCATCAAATTTGGTGGAAAGTACAACTTCGGTGTGCTGATTTTGAATATGAAACTGCCTTTTTAAATTTTCATGTTTTGAGGGCATACAACGGGGTAAAAGCGGCAATATGCAAATTTTCAAACTCGTTCAATTTGTAATGAAATTTTGTGGAAAGTACAAGTTTGGTATGATGACTTCCCACTTTTGATGATTTCTCGCTTTTTCCTGACTTCCCATTTCCCCCTTTTGATGACTTCCCACTTTTGATGCAATTTTATAAACTCTTTCAAGTTGCCTGAAATTTTGTTGAAAGTTCAAATTTGGTGCGCTGAATGGGAATATGAGACTGGTTTTTGAAATTTTCACGTTTTAAGGGAATACAACGGGGTAAAAGGGGGGCAATATGCACTTTTTCAAACTCTTTCAATTTGAATGAAATTTTGTGGAAAGTACAAGTTTGGTATGATGACTCCCCACTTTCCACTTTTGGTGACTTCCCACAATTTCTTGACATCCCACCTTCCACTTTTGATGATTTCCCACTTTTGATGACTTCCCACTTTTTCCTGACTTCCCACTTCCCACTTTTGATGACTTCCCAGTTTTCATGCAATTTTGAAAACCCCTGCAATTTGCATCAAACCTTGCGGAAAGTACAAATTTGGTGTGTTGATCTTGAATACGAAATTGCTGTTTGAAATTTTCATGTTTTTAGGTCATAAGCGGGGTAAAGGGGGCCAATATGCATTTTTTCAAACTCGTTCAGATTGCATCAAAATTGGTGGAAAGTACAATTTCAGTGTACTGAAATTGAATAAGAAACTTGTTTTTTAAAATTTTAATGTTTCAGGGGAATAAAACAGGGTAAAAGGGGGCAATATGCCATTTTTTAAACTCGTCCAAGTTGCATCAATTTTGGTGGAAAGTACAATTTCCGTGTACTGGAATTGAATAAGAAACTTGGTTTTGAAAATGTTAATGTTCTGGGGGAATTAAACGGGGTAAAAGCGGGCAATATGCCATTCTTCAAACTTGTTCAATTTGCATCAATATTTGTGGAAAGTACAATTTTGGTATAATGACTTCCCACTTCCCACTTTTGATGACTTCCCAGTTTTCATGCAATTTTGCAAACCCCTGCAATTTGCATCAAACCTTGTGGAAAGTACAAATTTGGTGTGTTGATTTTGAATACGAAACTGCTGTTTGAAATTTTCATGTTTTTAGGGCATAAGCGGGGTAAAAGGGGCCAATATGCATTTTTTCAAACTCGTTCAGATTGCATCAAAATTGGTGGAAAGTACAATTTCGGTGTACTGAAATTGAATAAGAAACTTGTTTTTTAAAATATTAATGTTTCAGGGGAAAAAAACGGGGTAAAAGGGGGCAATATGCCATTTTTTAAACTCTTCCAAGTTGCATCAATTTTGGTGGAAAGTACAATTTCCGTGTACTGAAATTGAATAAGAAACTTGATTTTTAAAATGTTAATGTTCTGGGGGAATTAAACGGGGTAAAAGCGGGCAATATGCAATTCTTCAAACTCGTTCAATTTGCATCAAATTTTGTGAAAAGTACAAGTTTGTTATGATGACTTGCCACTTTTGATAACTTCCCACTTTTTCCTGACTTCCCACTTCCCACTTTTGATGACTCCCCACTTTTCATGCAATTTTGCAAAATCTTGCATTTCCATCTAACCTTGTGGAAAGTACAAGTTTGGTATGATGACTTCCCATTTTTGCTGAATTCCCACTTTTCCTCAACCTCCCACTTCCCACTTTAATGAATTCCCACTTTTGATGCAATTTTACAAACTCCTTCAATCTCCATCAAATTTTGTGGAAAGTACAAATTTGTTGTGCTGAATTTGAATATGAAACTGGTTTTTGAAATTTTCATGTTTTGAGGGCATAAGCGGGGTCAAAGGGGCCAATATGCATTTTTTCAAACTCGTTCAGATTGCATCAAAATTGGTGGAAAGTAAAATTTCGGTGTACTGAAATTGAATAAGGAACTTGTTTTTTAAAATATTAATGTTTCAGGGGAAAAAAACGGGGTAAAAGGGGGCAATATGCCATTTTTTAAACTCTTCCAAGTTGCATCAATTCTGGTGGAAAGTACAATTTCCGTGTACTGAAATTGAATAAGAAACTTGATTTTCGAAATGTTAATGTTCTGGGGGAATTAAACGGGGTAAAAGCGGGCAATATGCAATTCTTCAAACTCGTTCAATTTGCATCAAATTTTGTGAAAAGTACAAGTTTGTTATGATGACTCGCCACTTTTGATAACTTCCCACTTTTTCCTGACTTCCCACTTCCCACTTTTGATGACTCCCCACTTTTCATGCAATTTTGCAAAATCTTGCATTTCCATCTAACCTTGTGGAAAGTACAAGTTTGGTATGATGACTTCCCATTTTTGCTGACTTCCCACTTTTCCTCAACCTCCCACTTCCCACTTTTGATGACTTCCCAGTTTTCATGCAATTTTGCAAACCCCTGCAATTTGCATCAAACCTTGTGGAAAGTACAAATTTGGTGTGTTGATTTTGAATACGAAACTGCTGTTTGAAATTTTCATGTTTTTAGGGCATAAGCGGGGTAAAAGGGGCCAATATGCATTTTTTCAAACTCGTTCAGATTGCATCAAAATTGGTGGAAAGTACAATTTCGGTGTATTGAAATTGAATAAGAAACTTGTTTTTTAAAATATTAATGTTTCAGGGGAATAAAATGGGGTAAAAGGGGGCTATATGCCATCTTGTAAACTCGTCCAAGTTGCATCAATTTTGGTGGAAAGTACAATTTCCGTGTACTGAAATTGAATAAGAAACTTGATTTTTAAAATGTTAATGTTCTGGGGGAATTAAACGGGGTAAAAGCGGGCAATATGCAATTCTTCAAACTCGTTCAATTTGCATCAAATTTTGTGAAAAGTACAAGTTTGTTATGATGACTTGCCACTTTTGATAACTTCCCACTTTTTCCTGACTTCCCACTTCCCACTTTTGATGACTTCCCACTTTTCATGCAGTTTTGAAAAATCTTGCATTTCCATCTAGCCTTGTGGAAAGTACAAATTTGGTGTGTTGATCTTGAATACGAAATTGCTGTTTGAAATTTTCATGTTTTTAGGGCATAAGCGGGGTAAAAGGGGCCAATATGCATTTTTTCAAACTCGTTCAGATTGCATCAAAGTTGGTGGAAAGTACAATTTCGGTGTACTGAAATTGAATAAGAAACTTGTTTATTAAAATATTAATGTTTCAGGGGAATAAAACGGGGTAAAAGGGGGCAATATGCCATTTTTTATACTCGTCCAAGTTGCATCAATTTTGGTGGAAAGTACAATTTCCGTGTACTGAAATTGAATAAGGAACTTGATTTTTAAAATGCTAATGTTCTGGGGGAATTAAACGGGGTAAAAGCGGGCAATATGCAATTCTTCAAACTCGTTCAACTTGCATCAATATTTGTGGAAAGTACAATTTTGGTATGATGACTTCCCACTTTCCACTTTTGATGACTTCCCAGTTTTCATGCAATTTTGCAAACCCCTGCAATTTGCATCAAACCATGTTGAAAGTACAAATTTGGTGTGTTGATTTTGAATTTGAAACTGCTGTTTGAAATTTTCATGTTTTTAGGGCATAAGCGGGGTAAAAGGGCCAATATGCATTTTTTCAAACTCGTTCAGATTGCATCAAAATTGGTGGAAAGTACAATTTCGGTGTACTGAAAATGAACAAGAAACTTGTTTTGTAAAATATTAATGTTTCAGGGGAAAAATATGGTGGTGTAGCCTAGTGGTTAAGGCGCTGGATTTCGTATCCTTGAAGGGCAACCTTCATGGGTTCGAATCCACGAACGGTCGGAACCATGAACTACAAGCCGTCAGCCAACTCAGCTGTCCATCCTTCCGAGGTCGGTAAATGAGTACCCAGGTTACTGGGGTAATAAACGACAGTGTCCCCAATTAGCAGAAATGCTAAATACCTTCGACACTTAAATAAAGTCATTATTATTATTATTATTATTATTATAAAACGGGGTAAAAGGGGGCAATATGCCGTTTTTCAAACTCGTCCAATTCGCATCAATTTTGGTGGAAAGTAGAATTTCCGTGTACTGAAATTGAATAAGAAACTTGATTTTTAAAATGTTAATGTTCTGGGGGAAATAAACGGGGTAAAAGCGGGCAATATGCAATTCTTCAAACTCGTTCAATTTGCATCAATATTTGTGGAAAGTACAATTTTGGTATGATGACTTCCCACTTCCCACTTTTGATGACTTCCCAGTTTTCATGCAATTTTGCAAACCCCTGCAATTTGCATCAAACCTTGTGGAAAGTACAAATTTGGTGTCTTGATTTTGAATACGAAACTGCTGTTTGAAAGTTTCATGTTTTTAGGGCATAAGCGGGGTAAAAGGGGCCAATATGCATTTTTTCAAACTCGTTCAGATTGCATCAAATTGCTGGAAAGTACAATTTCGGTGTACTGAAATTGAATAAGAAACTTGTTTTTTAAAATATTAATGTTCAGGGGAAAAAAGCGGGGTAAAAGGGGGCAATATGCCATTTTTTAAACTCTTCCAAGTTGCATCAATTTGGTGGAAAGTACAATTTCCGTGTACTGAAATTGAATAAGAAACTTGATTTTTAAAATGTTAATGTTCTGGGGAATTAAATGGGGTAAAAGCGGGCAATATGCAATTATCAAACTCGTTCAATTTGCATCAAATTTTCTGGAAAGTACAATTTTGATATGATGACTTCCCACTTCCCACTTTTGATGACTTCTCACTTTCATGCAATTTTGCAAACTCCTGCACTTTGCATCAAACTTTGTGGAACGTACAAATTTGGTGTGATGATTTTGAATATGAAACTGCCTTTTTAAATTTTCATGTTTTGAGGGCATACAACGGGGTAAAAGCGGCAATATGCAAATTTTCAAACTCGTTCAATTTGTAATGAAATTTTGTGGAAAGTACAAGTTTGGTATGATGACTTCCCACTTTGATGATTCCCGCTTTTTCCTGACTTCCCATTTCCCCCTTTTGATGACTTCCCCACTTTTGATGCAATTTTATAAACTCTTTCAAGTTGCCTGAAATTTGTTGAAAGTTCAAATTTGGTGCGCTGAATGGGAATATGAGACTGGTTTTTTTGAAATTTTCACGTTTTGAGGGAATACAACGGGGTAAAAGGGGGGCAATATGCACTTTTTCAAACTCTTTCAATTTGAATGAAATTTTGTGGAAAGTACAAGTTTGGTATGATGACTCCCCACTTTCCACTTTTGATGACTTCCCACAATTTCTTGACATCCCACCTTCCACTTTTGATGATTTCCCACTTTTGATGACTTCCCACTTTTTCCTGACTTCCCACTTCCCACTTTTGATGACTTCCAGTTTTCATGCAATTTTGAAAACCCCTGCAATTTGCATCAAACCTTGCGGAAAGTACAAATTTGGTGTGTTGATCTTGAATACGAAATTGCTGTTTGAAATTTTCATGTTTTTAGGGCATAAGCGGGGTAAAGGGGGCCAATATGCATTTTTTCAAACTCGTTCAGATTGCATCAAAATTGGTGGAAAGTACAATTTCAGTGTACTGAAATTGAATAAGAAACTTGTTTTCTAAAATATTAATGTTTCAGGGGAATAAAACGGGGTAAAAGGGGGCAATATGCCATTTTTTTAAACTCGTCCAAGTTGCATCAATTTTGGTGGAAAGTACAATTTCCGTGTACTGGAATTGAATAAGAAACTTGATTTTGAAAATGTTAATGTTCTGGGGGAATTAAACGGGGTAAAAGCGGGCAATATGCAATTCTTCAAACTTGTTCAATTTGCATCAATATTTGTGGAAAGTACAATTTTGGTATAATGACTTCCCACTTCCCACTTTTGATGACTTCCCAGTTTTCATGCAATTTTGCAAACGAGTGCAATTTGCATCAAACCTTGTGGAAAGTACAAATTTGGTGTGTTGATTTTGAATACGAAACTGCTGTTTGAAATTTTCATGTTTTTAGGGCATAAGCGGGGTAAAAGGGGCCAATATGCATTTTTTCAAACTCGTTCAGATTGCATCAAAATTGGTGGAAAGTACAATTTCGGTGTACTGAAATTGAATAAGAACTTGTTTTTTAAAATATAATGTTTCAGGGGAAAAAAACGGGGTAAATGGGGCAATATGCCATTTTTTAAACTCTTCCAAGTTGCATCAATTTTGGTGGAAAGTACAATTTCCGTGTACTGAAATTGAATAAGAAACTTGATTTTTAAAATGTTAATGTTCTGGGGGAATTAAACGGGGTAAACGGGCAATATGCAATTCTTCAAACTCGTTCAATTTGCATCAAATTTTGTGAAAAGTACAAGTTTGTTATGATGATTGCCACTTTTGATAACTTCCCACTTTTTCCTGACTTCCACTTCCCACTTTTGATGACTCCCCACTTTTCATGCAATTTTGCAAAATTTGCATTTCCATCTAACCTTGTGGAAGTACAAGTTTGGTATGATGACTTCTCATTTTTGCTGACTTCCCACTTTTCCTCAACTCCCACTTCCACTTTAATGAATTCCCACTTTTGATGCAATTTTTCAAACTCCTTCAATTTCCATCAAATTTTGTGGAAAGTACAATTTTGTTGTGCTGAATTTGAATATGAAACTGGTTTTTGAAATTTTCATGTTTTGAGGGCATAAAACTGGGCAAAAGAGGGCAAAACGCAATTTTTCAAATCCGTTCATTTTGGCATCAAAATTGGTGCAAAGTACAATTTCGGTATGATGACTTCCTACATTTGCTGACTTCCACTTTTTCTTGACTTTCCACTTTCCGCTTTTGATGACTTCCCACTTTTCATGCAATTTTTCAAAGTCCTGCAATTTACATCAAACCTTGTGGAAAGTACAAATTTGGTGTGCTGAATTTGAATATGAAACTGGTTTTTTGAATTTTTCATGTTTTGAGGGCATAAAACGGGGGTAAATGGTGCAATATGCATTTTTTCAAACTCGTTCAGATTGCATCAAATTTGGTGGAAGTACAATTTCAGTGTACTGAAATTGAATAAGAAACTTGTTTTTTAAAATATTAATGTTTCAGGGGAATAAAACGGGGTAAAAAGGGGGCAATATGCCATTATTTTAAACTCTTCCTTGTTGCATCAATTTTGGTGGAAAGTACAATTTCCGTGTACTGAAATTGAATAGAAACTTGATTTTTAAATGTTAATGTTCTGGGGAATTAAACGGGGTAAAAGCGGGCAATATGCAATTCTTCAAACTCGTTCAATTTGCATCAATATTTGTGGAAAGTACAATTTTGGTATGATGACTTCCCACTTCTCACTTTTGATAACTTCCCAGTTTTCATGCAATTTTTGCAAACACCTGCAATTTGCATCAAACCTTGTGGAAAGTACAAATTTGGTGTGTTGATTTTGAATAGGAAACTGCTGTTTGAATTTTTCATGTTTTTAGGGCATAAGCGGGGTAAAAGGGGCCCATATGCATTTTTTCAAACTCGTTTCAGATTGCATCAAAATTAGTGGAAAGTACAATTTCGGGTGTACTGAAATTGAATAAGAACTTGTTTTTTAAATATTAATGTTTCAGGGGAAAAAACGGGGTAAAGGGGGCAATATGCCATTTTTTAAAACCTCTTCCTTGTTGCATCAATTTTGGTGGAAAGTACAATTTCCGTGTACTGAAATTGAATAAGAAACTTGATTTTGAAAATGTTAATGTTCTGGGGGAAATAAACGGGGTAAAAGCTGGCAATATGCAATTCTCAAACTCGTTCAATTTGCATCATATTTTGTGGAAAGTACAATTTTTGGTATGATGATTCCCACTTCCCACTTTTTGATGACTTCCCAGTTGTTCCATGCAATTTTGCAAACCCCTGCAATTTGCATAACTATGTGGAAAGTACAAATTTGGTGTGTTGATTTTGAATACGAACTGCTGTTTGAAATTTTCATGTTTTAGGGCATAAACGGGTAAAAGGGCCAATATGCATTTTTTCAAACTCGTTCAGATTGCATCAAAATTGGTGAAAGTACAATTTCGGTATGATGACTTCCTACATTTGCTGACTTCCCACTTTTTCTTGACTTTCCACTTTCCGCTTTTGATGACTTCCCACTTTTCATGCAATTTTTCAAAGTCCTGCAATTTACATCAAACCTTGTGGAAAGTACAAATTTGGTGTGCTGAATTTGAATATGAAACTGGTTTTTGAATTTTTCATGTTTTGAGGGCATAAAAACGGGTAATGGGGCCAATATGCATTTTTCAAACTCGTTCAGATTGCCATCAAATTTGGTGGCAAGTACAATTTCGGAGTGCTGAATTTGAATATGAAACTTGTTTTTTAAAATGTTAGTGTTTTGGGGTAATAAAACGGGGTAAAGCGGGCAATATGCAATTTTTTCAAATCGTTCAATTTTGCATCAAATTTTGTGGAAATTACAATTTTGGTATGATGACTTCCCACTGTTGATGACTTCCCGCTTTTTCCTGACTTCCCATTTCCCCCTTTTGATGACTTCCCACTTTTGATGCAATTTTATAAACTCTTTCAAGTTGCCTGAAATTTTGTTGAAAGTTCAAATTTGGTGCGCTGAATGGGAATATGAGACTGGTTTTTGAAATTTTCACGTTTTGAGGGAATACAACGGGGTAAAAGGGGGCAATATGCACTTTTTCAAACTCTTTCAATTTGAATGAAATTTTGTGGAAAGTACAAGTTTGGTATGATGACTCCCCACTTTCCACTTTTGATGACTTCCCACAATTTCTTGACATCCCACCTTCCACTTTTGATGATTTCCCACTTTTGATGACTTCCCACTTTTTCCTGACTTCCCACTTCCCACTTTTGATGACCCCACTTTTCATGCAATTTTGAAAACCCCTGCAATTTGCATCAAACTTGCGGAAAGTACAAATTTGGTGTGTTGATCTTGAATACGAAATTGCTGTTTGAAATTTTCATGTTTTTAGGGCATAAGCGGGGTAAAGGGGCCAATATGCATTTTTCAAACTCGTTCAGATTGCATCAAAATTGATGGAAAGTACAATTTCAGTGTACTGAAATTGAATAAGAAACTTGTTTTTTAAAATATTAATGTTTCAGGGGAATAAAACGGGGTAAAAGGGGGCAATATGCCATTTTTTAAACTCGTCCGTTGCATCAATTTTGGTGGAAAGTACAATTTCCGTGTACTGAAATTGAATAAGAAACTTGATTTTTAAAATGTTAATGTTCTGGGGGAATTAAACGGGGTAAAAGCGGGCAATATGCAATTCTTCAAACTCGTTCAATTTGCATCAATATTTGTGGAAAGTACAATTTTGGTATGATGACTTCCCACTTTCCCACTTTTGATGACTTCCCAGTTTTCATGCAATTTTGCAAACCCCTGCAATTTGCATCAAACCTTGTGGAAAGTACAAATTTGGTGTGTTGATTTTGAATAGGAAACTGCTGTTTGAAATTTTCATGTTTTTAGGGCATAAGCGGGGTAAAAGGGGCCAATATGCATTTTTTCAAACTCGTTCAGATTGCATCAAAATTGTGGAAAGTACAATTTCGGTGTACTGAAATTGAATAAGAAACTTGTTTTTTAAAATATTAATGTTTCAGGGGAAAAAACGGGGTAAAAGGGGGCAATATGCCATTTTTTAAACTCTTCCAAGTTGCATCAATTTTGGTGGAAAGTACAATTTCCGTGTACTGAAATTGAATAAGAAACTTGATTTTTAAAATGTTAATGTTCTGGGGAATTAAACGGGGTAAAAGCGGGCAATATCAATTCTTCAAACTCGTTCAATTTGCATCAATATTTGTGGAAAGTACAATTTTGGTATGATGACTTCCCACTTCCCACTTTTGATGACTTCCCAGTTTTCATGCAATTTTGCAAACCCCTGCAATTTGCATCAAACTATGTGGAAAGTACAAATTTGGTGTGTTGATTTTGAATACGAAACTGCTGTTTGAAATTTTCATGTTTTTAGGGCATAAACGGGGTAAAAGGGGCCAATATGCATTTTTTCAAACTCGTTCAGATTGCATCAAAATTGGTGGAAAGTACAATTTCGGTGTACTGAAATTGAATAAGAAACTTGTTTTTTAAAATATTAATGTTTCAGGGGAAAAAAGCGGGTAAAAGGGGGCAATATGCCATTTTTTAAACTCTTCCAAGTTGCATCAATTTTGGTGGAAAGTACAATTTCCGTGTACTGAAATTGAATAAGAAACTTGATTTTTAAAATGTTAATGTTCTGGGGAATTAATGGGGTAAAAGCGGGCAATATGCAATTATCAAACTCGTTCAATTTGCATCAAATTTTGTGGAAAGTACAATTTTGATATGATGACCCCACTTCCCACTTTTGATGACTTCTCACTTTTCATGCAATTTTGCAAACTCCTGCAATTTGCATCAAACTTTGTGGAACGTACAAATTTGGTGTGATGATTTTGAATATGAAACTGGTTTTTGAAATGTTCATGTTTTTAGGGCATAAAACGGGGTAAAAGGGGCCAATATGCAGTTTTTCAAACTCGTTCAGATTGCATCAAATTTAATGGAAAGTACAATTTCGGTGTACTGAAATTGAGTAAAAAACTGGTTTTTGAATTTTTCATGTTTTTAAGGCATAAAACGGAGCAAAAGGGGCCAATATGCATTTTTTCAAACTCTTTCAGATTGCATCAAATTTGGTGGAAAGTACAACTTCGGTGTGCTGATTTTGAATATGAAACTGCCTTTTTAAATTTTCATGTTTTGAGGGCATACAACGGGGTAAAAGCGGCAATATGCAAATTTTCAAACTCGTTCAATTTGTAATGAAATTTTTGTGGAAAGTACAAGTTTGTATGATGACTTCCCACTTTTGATAACTTCCCACTTTTCCTGACTTCCCACTTCCCACTTTTGATGACTTCCCACTTTTCATGCAATTTTGAAAAATCTTGCATTTCCATCTAGCCTTGTGGAAAGTACAAATTTTGTGTTGATCTTGAATACGAAATTGCTGTTGAAATTTTCATGTTTTTAGGGCATAAGCGGGTAAAAGGAGCCAATATGCATTTTTTTCAAACTCGTTCAGATTGCATCAAAGTTGGTGGAAAGTACAATTTCGGTGTACTGAAATTGAATAAGAAACTTGTTTATTAAAATATTAATGTTTCAGGGAATAAAACGGGGTAAAAGGGCCAATATGCAGTTTTTCAAACTCGTTCAGATTGCATCAAATTTAGTGGAAAGTACAATTTCGGTGTACTGAAATTGAGTAAAAAACTGGTTTTTGAATTTTTCATGTTTTAAGGCATAAAACGGAGCAAAAGGGGCCAATATGCATTTTTTCAAACTCTTTCAGATTGCATCAAATTTGGTGGAAAGTACAACTTCGGTGTGCTGATTTTGAATATGAAACTGCCTTTTTAAATTTTCATGTTTTGAGGGCATACAACGGGGTAAAAGCGGCAATATGCAAATTTTCAAACTCGTTCAATTTGTAATGAAATTTTGTGGAAAGTACAAGTTTTGGTATGATGACTTCCCACTTTTGATGATTTCTCGCTTTTTCCTGACTTCCCATTTCCCCCTTTTGATGACTTCCCACTTTTGATGCAATTTTATAAACTCTTTCAAGTTGCCTGAAATTTTGTTGAAAGTTCAAATTTGGTGCGCTGAATGGGAATATGAGACTGGTTTTTGAAATTTTCACGTTTTAAGGGAATACAACGGGGTAAAAGGGGGGCAATATGCACTTTTTCAAACTCTTTCAATTTGAATGAAATTTTGTGGAAAGTACAAGTTTGGTATGATGACTCCCACTTTCCACTTTTGGTGACTTCCCACAATTTCTTGACATCCACCTTCCACTTTTGATGATTTCCCACTTTTGATGACTTCCCACTTTTTCCTGACTTCCCACTTCCCACTTTTGATGACTTCCCAGTTTTCATGCAATTTTGAAACCCTGCAATTTGCATCAAACCTTGCGGAAAGTACAAATTTGGTGTGTTGATCTTGAATACGAAATTGCTGTTTGAAATTTTCATGTTTTTAGGCATAAGCGGGGTAAAAGGGGGCCAATATGCATTTTTTCAAACTCGTTCAGATTGCATCAAAATTGGTGGAAAGTACAATTTCGTGTACTGAAATTGAATAAGAAACTTGTTTTTTAAAATATTAATGTTTCAGGGGAATAAAACAGGGTAAAAGGGGGCAATATGCCATTTTTTAAACTCGTCCAAGTTGCATCAATTTTGGTGGAAAGTACAATTTCCGTGTACTGGAATTGAATAAGAAACTTGTTTTGAAAATGTTAATGTTCTGGGGAATTAAACGGGGTAAAAGCGGGCAATATGCATTCTTCAAACTTGTTCAATTTGCATCAATATTTGTGGAAAGTACAATTTTGGTATAATGACTTCCCACTTCCCACTTTTGATGACTTCCCAGTTTTCATGCAATTTTGCAAACCCCTGCAATTGCATCAAACCTTGTGGAAAGTACAAATTGGTGTGTTGATTTTGAATACGAAACTGCTGTTTGAAATTTTCATGTTTTTAGGGCATAAGCGGGGTAAAAGGGGCCAAATGCATTTTTTCAAACTCGTTCAGATTGCATCAAAATGGTGGAAAGTACAATTTCGGTGTACTGAAATTGAATAAAAACTTGTTTTTTAAAATATTAATGTTTCAGGGAAAAAAACGGGAAAAGGGGGCAATATGCCATTTTTTAAACTCTTCCAAGTTGCATCAATTTTGGTGGAAAGTACAATTTCCGTGTACTGAAATTGAATAAGAAACTTGATTTTTAAAATGTTAATGTTCTGGGGGAATTAAACGGGGTAAAAGCGGCAATATGCAATTCTTCAAACTCGTTCAATTGCATCAAATTTTGTGAAAAGTACAAGTTTGTTATGATGACTTGCCACTTTGATAACTTCCCACTTTTTCCTGACTTCCCACTTCCCACTTTGATGACTCCCCACTTTTCATGCAATTTTGCAAAATCTTGCATTTCCATCTAACCTTGTGGAAAGTACAAGTTTGGTATGATGACTTCCCATTTTTGCTGAATTCCCACTTTTCCTCAACTCCCACTTCCCACTTTAATGAATTCCCACTTTTGATGCAATTTTTCAAACTCCTTCAATCTCCATCAAATTTTGTGAAAGTACAAATTGTTGTGCTGAATTTGAATAATGAAACTGGTTTTTGAAATTTTCATGTTTTGAGGCATAAGCGGGGTAAAGGGGCCAATATGCATTTTTTCAAAACTCGTTCAGATTGCATCAAAATTGGTGGAAAGTAAAATTTCGGTGTACTGAAATTGAATAAGGAACTTGTTTTTTAAAATATTAATGTTTCAGGGGAAAAAAACGGGTAAAAGGGGGCAATATGCCATTTTTTAAACTCTTCCAAGTTGCATCAATTTGGTGGAAAGTACAATTTCCGTGTACTGAAATTGAATAAGAAACTTGATTTTCGAAATGTTAATGTTCTGGGGGAATTAAACGGGGTAAAAGCGGGCAATATGCAATTCTTCAAACTCGTTCAATTTGCATCAAATTTTGTGAAAAGTACAAGTTTGTTATGATACTCGCCACTTTTGATAACTTCCCACTTTTTCCTGACTTCCCACTTCCCACTTTTGATGACTCCCCACTTTTCATGCAATTTTGCAAAATCTTGCCATTTCCATCTAACCTTGTGGAAATACAAGTTTGGTATGATGACTTCCCATTTTTGCTGACTTCCACTTTTCCTCAACCTCCCACTTCCCACTTTTGATGACTTCCCAGTTTTCATGCAATTTTGCAAACCCCTGCAATTTGCATCAAACCTTGTGGAAAGTACAAATTTGGTGTGTTGATTTTGAATACGAAACTGCTGTTTGAAATTTTCATGTTTTTAGGGCATAAGCGGGGTAAAAGGGGCCAATATGCATTTTTTCAAACTCGTTCAGATTGCATCAAAATTGGTGGAAAGTACAATTTCGGTGTATTGAAATTGAATAAGAAACTTGTTTTTAAAATATTAATGTTTCAGGGGAATAAAATGGGGTAAAAGGGGGCTATATGCCATCTTGTAAACTCGTCCAAGTTGCATCAATTTTGGTGGAAAGTACAATTTCCGTGTACTGAAATTGAATAAGAAACTTGATTTTTAAAATGTTAATGTTCTGGGGAATTAAACGGGGTAAAAGCGGGCAATATGCAATTCTTCAAACTCGTTCAATTTGCATCAAATTTTTGTGAAAAGTACAAGTTTGTTATGATGACTTGCCACTTTTGATAACTTCCCACTTTTTCCTGACTTCCCACTTCCCACTTTTGATGACTTCCCACTTTTCATGCAGTTTTGAAAAATCTTGCATTTCCATCTAGCCTTGTGGAAAGTACAAATTTGGTGTGTTGATCTTGAATACGAAATTGCTGTTTGAAATTTTCATGTTTTTAGGGCATAAGCGGGGTAAAAGGGCCAATATGCATTTTTTCAAACTCGTTCAGATTGCATCAAAGTTGGTGGAAAGTACAATTTCGGTGTACTGAAATTGAATAAGAAACTTGTTTATTAAAATATTAATGTTTCAGGGGAATAAAACGGGGTAAAAGGGGGCAATATGCCATTTTTTATACTCGTCCAAGTTGCATCAATTTTGGTGGAAAGTACAATTTCCGTGTACTGAAAATTGAATAAGGAACTTGATTTTTAAAATGCTAATGTTCTGGGGAATTAAACGGGGTAAAAGCGGGCAATATGCAATTCTTCAAACTCGTTCAACTTGCATCAATATTTGTGGAAAGTACAATTTTGGTATGATGACTTCCCACTTCCACTTTTGATGACTTCCCAGTTTTCATGCAATTTTGCAAACCCCTGCAATTTGCATCAAACCATGTTGAAAGTACAAATTTGGTGTGTTGATTTTGAATTTGAAACTGCTGTTTGAAATTTTCATGTTTTTAGGGCATAAGCGGGGTAAAAGGGGCCAATATGCATTTTTTCAAACTCGTTCAGATTGCATCAAAATTGGTGGAAAGTACAATTTCGGTGTACTGAAAATGAACAAGAAACTTGTTTTGTAAAATATTAATGTTTCAGGGGAAAAATATGGTGGTGTAGCCTAGTGGTTAAGGCGCTGGATTTCGTATCCTTGAAGGGCAACCTTCATGGGTTCGAATCCACGAACGGTCGGAACCATGAACTACAAGCCGTCAGCCAACTCAGCTGTCCATCCTTCCGAGGTCGGTAAATGAGTACCCAGGTTACTGGGGTAATAAACGACAGTGTCCCCAATTAGCAGAAATGCTAAATACCTTCGACACTTAAATAAAGTCATTATTATTATTATTATATTATTATAAAACGGGGTAAAAGGGGGCAATATGCCGTTTTTCAAACTCGTCCAATTCGCATCAATTTTGGTGGAAAGTAGAATTTCCGTGTACTGAAATTGAATAAGAAACTTGATTTTTAAAATGTTAATGTTCTGGGGGAAATAAACGGGGGTAAAAGCGGGCAATATGCAATTCTTCAAACTCGTTCAATTTGCATCAATATTTGTGGAAAGTACAATTTTGTATGATGACTTCCCACTTCCCACTTTGATGACTTCCCAGTTTTCATGCAATTTGCAAAACCCCTGCAATTTGCATCAAACCTTGTGGAAAGTACAAATTGGTGTCTTGATTTGAATACGAAACTGCTGTTTGAAAGTTTCATGTTTTTAGGCATAAGCGGGGTAAAAGGGCCAATATGCATTTTTTCAAACTCGTTCATATTGCATCAAAATTGCTGGAAAGTACAATTTCGGTGTACTGAAATTGAATAAGAAACTTGTTTTTTAAAATATTAATGTTTCAGGGAAAAAAGCGGGGTAAAAGGGGCAATATGCCATTTTTTAAACTCTTCCAAGTTGCATCAATTTTGGTGGAAAGTACAATTTCCGTGTACTGAAATTGAATAAGAAACTTGATTTTTAAAATGTTAATGTTCTGGGGAATTAAATGGGGTAAAAGCGGGCAATATGCAATTATCAAACTCGTTCAATTTGCATCAAATTTTCTGGAAAGTACAATTTTGATATGATGACTTCCCACTTCCCACTTTTGATGACTTCTCACTTTTCATGCAATTTTGCAAACTCCTGCACTTTGCATCAAACTTTGTGGAACGTACAAATTTGTGTGATGATTTTGAATATGAAACTGCCTTTTTAAATTTTCATGTTTTGAGGGCATACAACGGGGTAAAAGCGGCAATATGCAAATTTTCAAACTCGTTCAATTTGTAATGAAATTTTGTGGAAAGTACAAGTTTGGTATGATGACTTCCCACTTTTGATGATTTCCCGCTTTTTCCTGACTTCCCATTTCCCCCTTTTGATGACTTCCCACTTTTGATGCAATTTTATAAACTCTTTCAAGTTGCCTGAAATTTTGTTGAAAGTTCAAATTTGGTGCGCTGAATGGGAATATGAGACTGGTTTTTGAAATTTTCACGTTTTGAGGGAATACAACGGGGTAAAAGGGGGGCAATATGCACTTTTTCAAACTCTTTCAATTTGAATGAAATTTTGTGGAAAGTACAAGTTTGGTATGATGACTCCCCACTTTCCACTTTTGATGACTTCCCACAATTTCTTGACATCCCACCTTCCACTTTTGATGATTTCCCACTTTTGATGACTTCCCACTTTTTCCTGACTTCCCACTTCCCACTTTTGATGACTTCCCAGTTTTCATGCAATTTTGAAAACCCCTGCAATTTGCATCAAACCTTGCGGAAAGTACAAATTTGGTGTGTTGATCTTGAATACGAAATTGCTGTTTGAAATTTTCATGTTTTTAGGGCATAAGCGGGGTAAAGGGGGCCAATATGCATTTTTTCAAACTCGTTCAGATTGCATCAAAATTGGTGGAAAGTACAATTTCAGTGTACTGAAATTGAATAAGAAACTTGTTTTCTAAAATATTAATGTTTCAGGGGAATAAAACGGGGTAAAAGGGGGCAATATGCCATTTTTTAAACTCGTCCAAGTTGCATCAATTTGGTGGAAAGTACAATTTCCGTGTACTGGAATTGAATAAGAAACTTGATTTTGAAAATGTTAATGTTCTGGGGGAATTAAACGGGGTAAAAGCGGGCAATATGCAATTCTTCAAACTTGTTCAATTTGCATCAATATTTGTGGAAAGTACAATTTTGGTATAATGACTTCCCACTTCCCACTTTTGATGACTTCCCAGTTTTCATGCAATTTTGCAAACGAGTGCAATTTGCATCAAACCTTGTGGAAAGTACAAATTTGGTGTGTTGATTTTGAATACGAAACTGCTGTTTGAAATTTTCATGTTTTTAGGGCATAAGCGGGGTAAAAGGGGCCAATATGCATTTTTTCAAACTCGTTCAGATTGCATCAAAATTGGTGGAAAGTACAATTTCGGTGTACTGAAATTGAATAAGAAACTTGTTTTTTAAAATATTAATGTTTCAGGGGAAAAAAACGGGGTAAAATGGGGCAATATGCCATTTTTTAAACTCTTCCAAGTTGCATCAATTTTGGTGGAAAGTACAATTTCCGTGTACTGAAATTGAATAAGAAACTTGATTTTTAAAATGTTAATGTTCTGGGGGAATTAAACGGGGTAAAAGCGGGCAATATGCAATTCTTCAAACTCGTTCAATTTGCATCAAATTTTGTGAAAAGTACAAGTTTGTTATGATGATTTGCCACTTTTGATAACTTCCCACTTTTTCCTGACTTCCCACTTCCCACTTTTGATGACTCCCCACTTTTCATGCAATTTTGCAAAATCTTGCATTTCCATCTAACCTTGTGGAAAGTACAAGTTTGGTATGATGACTTCTCATTTTTGCTGACTTCCCACTTTTCCTCAACCTCCCACTTCCCACTTTAATGAATTCCCACTTTTGATGCAATTTTTCAAACTCCTTCAATTTCCATCAAATTTTGTGGAAAGTACAAATTTGTTGTGCTGAATTTGAATATGAAACTGGTTTTTGAAATTTTCATGTTTTGAGGGCATAAAACTGGGCAAAAGAGGGCAAAACGCAATTTTTCAAATCCGTTCATTTTGCATCAAAATTGGTGCAAAGTACAATTTCGGTATGATGACTTCCTACATTTGCTGACTTCCCACTTTTTCTTGACTTTCCACTTTCCGCTTTTGATGACTTCCCACTTTTCATGCAATTTTTCAAAGTCCTGCAATTTACATCAAACCTTGTGGAAAGTACAAATTTGGTGTGCTGAATTTGAATATGAAACTGGTTTTTGAATTTTTCATGTTTTGAGGGCATAAAACGGGGTAAATGGTGCCAATATGCATTTTTTCAAACTCGTTCAGATTGCATCAAATTTGGTGGCAAGTACAATTTCAGTGTACTGAAATTGAATAAGAAACTTGTTTTTTAAAATATTAATGTTTCAGGGGAATAAAACGGGGTAAAAGGGGGCAATATGCCATTTTTTAAACTCTTCCTTGTTGCATCAATTTTGGTGGAAAGTACAATTTCCGTGTACTGAAATTGAATAAGAAACTTGATTTTTAAAATGTTAATGTTCTGGGGGAATTAAACGGGGTAAAAGCGGGCAATATGCAATTCTTCAAACTCGTTCAATTTGCATCAATATTTGTGGAAAGTACAATTTTGGTATGATGACTTCCCACTTCTCACTTTTGATAACTTCCCAGTTTTCATGCAATTTTGCAAACCCCTGCAATTTGCATCAAACCTTGTGGAAAGTACAAATTTGGTGTGTTGATTTTGAATAGGAAACTGCTGTTTGAAATTTTCATGTTTTTAGGGCATAAGCGGGGTAAAAGGGGCCAATATGCATTTTTTCAAACTCGTTCAGATTGCATCAAAATTAGTGGAAAGTACAATTTCGGTGTACTGAAATTGAATAAGAAACTTGTTTTTTAAAATATTAATGTTTCAGGGGAAAAAACGGGGTAAAAGGGGGCAATATGCCATTTTTTAAACTCTTCCTTGTTGCATCAATTTTGGTGGAAAGTACAATTTCCGTGTACTGAAATTGAATAAGAAACTTGATTTTGAAAATGTTAATGTTCTGGGGGAAATAAACGGGGTAAAAGCTGGCAATATGCAATTCTTCAAACTCGTTCAATTTGCATCAATATTTGTGGAAAGTACAATTTTGGTATGATGACTTCCCACTTCCCACTTTTGATGACTTCCCAGTTTTCATGCAATTTTGCAAACCCCTGCAATTTGCATCAAACTATGTGGAAAGTACAAATTTGGTGTGTTGATTTTGAATACGAAACTGCTGTTTGAAATTTTCATGTTTTTAGGGCATAAACGGGGTAAAAGGGGCCAATATGCATTTTTTCAAACTCGTTCAGATTGCATCAAAATTGGTGGAAAGTACAATTTCGGTATGATGACTTCCTACATTTGCTGACTTCCCACTTTTTCTTGACTTTCCACTTTCCGCTTTTGATGACTTCCCACTTTTCATGCAATTTTTCAAAGTCCTGCAATTTACATCAAACCTTGTGGAAAGTACAAATTTGGTGTGCTGAATTTGAATATGAAACTGGTTTTTGAATTTTTCATGTTTTGAGGGCATAAAACGGGGTAAATGGGGCCAATATGCATTTTTTCAAACTCGTTCAGATTGCATCAAATTTGGTGGCAAGTACAATTTCGGAGTGCTGAATTTGAATATGAAACTTGTTTTTTAAAATGTTAGTGTTTTGGGGTAATAAAACGGGGTAAAAGCGGGCAATATGCAATTTTTCAAACTCGTTCAATTTGCATCAAATTTTGTGGAAATTACAATTTTGGTATGATGACTTCCCACTGTTGATGACTTCCCGCTTTTTCCTGACTTCCCATTTCCCCCTTTTGATGACTTCCCACTTTTGATGCAATTTTATAAACTCTTTCAAGTTGCCTGAAATTTTGTTGAAAGTTCAAATTTGGTGCGCTGAATGGGAATATGAGACTGGTTTTTGAAATTTTCACGTTTTGAGGGAATACAACGGGGTAAAAGGGGGGCAATATGCACTTTTTCAAACTCTTTAAATTTGAATGAAATTTTGTGGAAAGTACAAGTTTGGTATGATGACTCCCCACTTTCCACTTTTGATGACTTCCCACAATTTCTTGACATCCCACCTTCCACTTTTGATGATTTCCCACTTTTGATGACTTCCCACTTTTTCCTGACTTCCCACTTCCCACTTTTGATGACTCCCCACTTTTCATGCAATTTTGAAAACCCCTGCAATTTGCATCAAACCTTGCGGAAAGTACAAATTTGGTGTGTTGATCTTGAATACGAAATTGCTGTTTGAAATTTTCATGTTTTTAGGGCATAAGCGGGGTAAAGGGGGCCAATATGCATTTTTTCAAACTCGTTCAGATTGCATCAAAATTGATGGAAAGTACAATTTCAGTGTACTGAAATTGAATAAGAAACTTGTTTTTTAAAATATTAATGTTTCAGGGGAAAAAAACGGGGTAAAAGGGGGCAATATGCCATTTTTTAAACTCTTCCTTGTTGCATCAATTTTGGTGGAAAGTACAATTTCCGTGTACTGAAATTGAATAAGAAACTTGATTTTTAAAATGTTAATGTTCTGGGGGAATTAAACGGGGTAAAAGCGGGCAATATGCAATTCTTCAAACTCGTTCAATTTGCATCAATATTTGTGGAAAGTACAATTTTGGTATGATGACTTCCCACTTCTCACTTTTGATAACTTCCCAGTTTTCATGCAATTTTGCAAACCCCTGCAATTTGCATCAAACCTTGTGGAAAGTACAAATTTGGTGTGTTGATTTTGAATAGGAAACTGCTGTTTGAAATTTTCATGTTTTTAGGGCATAAGCGGGGTAAAAGGGGCCAATATGCATTTTTTCAAACTCGTTCAGATTGCATCAAAATTAGTGGAAAGTACAATTTCGGTGTACTGAAATTGAATAAGAAACTTGTTTTTTAAAATATTAATGTTTCAGGGGAAAAAACGGGGTAAAAGGGGGCAATATGCCATTTTTTAAACTCTTCCTTGTTGCATCAATTTTGGTGGAAAGTACAATTTCCGTGTACTGAAATTGAATAAGAAACTTGATTTTTAAAATGTTAATGTTCTGGGGGAATTAAATGGGGTAAAAGCGGGCCAAATGCAATTATCAAACTCGTTCAATTTGCATCAAATTTTGTGGAAAGTACAATTTTGATATGATGACTTCCCACTTCCCACTTTTGATGACTTCCCAGTTTTCATGCAATTTTGCAAACCCCTGCAATTTGCATCAAACTATGTGGAAAGTACAAATTTGGTGTGTTGATTTTGAATACGAAACTGCTGTTTGAAATTTTCATGTTTTTAGGGCATAAACGGGGTAAAAGGGGCCAATATGCATTTTTTCAAACTCGTTCAGATTGCATCAAAATTGGTGGAAAGTACAATTTCGGTGTACTGAAATTGAATAAGAAACTTGTTTTTTAAAATATTAATGTTTCAGGGGAAAAAAGCGGGGTAAAAGGGGGCAATATGCCATTTTTTAAACTCTTCCAAGTTGCATCAATTTTGGTGGAAAGTACAATTTCCGTGTACTGAAATTGAATAAGAAACTTGATTTTTAAAATGTTAATGTTCTGGGGAATTAAATGGGGTAAAAGCGGGCAATATGCAATTATCAAACTCGTTCAATTTGCATCAAATTTTGTGGAAAGTACAATTTTGATATGATGACCTCCCACTTCCCACTTTTGATGACTTCTCACTTTTCATGCAATTTTGCAAACTCCTGCAATTTGCATCAAACTTTGTGGAACGTACAAATTTGGTGTGATGATTTTGAATATGAAACTGGTTTTTGAAATGTTCATGTTTTTAGGGCATAAAACGGGGTAAAAGGGGCCAATATGCAGTTTTTCAAACTCGTTCAGATTGCATCAAATTTAATGGAAAGTACAATTTCGGTGTACTGAAATTGAGTAAAAAACTGGTTTTTGAATTTTTCATGTTTTTAAGGCATAAAACGGAGCAAAAGGGGCCAATATGCATTTTTTCAAACTCTTTCAGATTGCATCAAATTTGGTGGAAAGTACAACTTCGGTGTGCTGATTTTGAATATGAAACTGCCTTTTTAAATTTTCATGTTTTGAGGGCATACAACGGGGTAAAAGCGGCAATATGCAAATTTTCAAACTCGTTCAATTTGTAATGAAATTTTGTGGAAAGTACAAGTTTGGTATGATGACTTCCCACTTTTGATAACTTCCCACTTTTTCCTGACTTCCCACTTCCCACTTTTGATGACTTCCCACTTTTCATGCAATTTTGAAAAATCTTGCATTTCCATCTAGCCTTGTGGAAAGTACAAATTTGGTGTGTTGATCTTGAATACGAAATTGCTGTTTGAAATTTTCATGTTTTTAGGGCATAAGCGGGGTAAAAGGGGCCAATATGCATTTTTTCAAACTCGTTCAGATTGCATCAAAGTTGGTGGAAAGTACAGTTTCGGTGTACTGAAATTGAATAAGAAACTTGTTTATTAAAATATTAATGTTTCAGGGGAATAAAACGGGGTAAAAGGGGCCAATATGCAGTTTTTCAAACTCGTTCAGATTGCATCAAATTTAGTGGAAAGTACAATTTCGGTGTACTGAAATTGAGTAAAAAACTGGTTTTTGAATTTTTCATGTTTTTAAGGCATAAAACGGAGCAAAAGGGGCCAATATGCATTTTTTCAAACTCTTTCAGATTGCATCAAATTTGGTGGAAAGTACAACTTCGGTGTGCTGATTTTGAATATGAAACTGCCTTTTTAAATTTTCATGTTTTCAGGGCATACAACGGGGTAAAAGCGGCAATATGCAAATTTTCAAACTCGTTCAATTTGTAATGAAATTTTGTGGAAAGTACAAGTTTGGTATGATGACTTCCCACTTTTGATGATTTCCCGCTTTTTCCTGACTTCCCATTTCCCCCTTTTGATGACTTCCCACTTTTGATGCAATTTTATAAACTCTTTCAAGTTGCCTGAAATTTTGTTGAAAGTTCAAATTTGGTGCGCTGAATGGGAATATGAGACTGGTTTTTGAAATTTTCACGTTTTGAGGGAATACAACGGGGTAAAAGGGGGGCAATATGCACTTTTTCAAACTCTTTCAATTTGAATGAAATTTTGTGGAAAGTACAAGTTTGGTATGATGACTCCCCACTTTCCACTTTTGGTGACTTCCCACAATTTCTTGACATCCCACCTTCCACTTTTGATGATTTCCCACTTTTGATGACTTCCCACTTTTTCCTGACTTCCCACTTCCCACTTTTGATGACTTCCCAGTTTTCATGCAATTTTGAAAACCCCTGCAATTTGCATCAAACCTTGCGGAAAGTACAAATTTGGTGTGTTGATCTTGAATACGAAATTGCTGTTTGAAATTTTCATGTTTTTAGGTCATAAGCGGGGTAAAGGGGGCCAATATGCATTTTTTCAAACTCGTTCAGATTGCATCAAAATTGTTGGAAAGTACACTTTCAGTGTACTGAAATTGAATAAGAAACTTGTTTTTTAAAATTTTAATGTTTCAGGGGAATAAAACAGGGTAAAAGGGGGCAATATGCCATTTTTTAAACTCGTCCAAGTTGCATCAATTTTGGTGGAAAGTACAATTTCCGTGTACTGGAATTGAATAAGAAACTTGATTTTGAAAATGTTAATGTTCTGGGGGAATTAAACGGGGTAAAAGCGGGCAATATGCAATTCTTCAAACTTGTTCAATTTGCATCAATATTTGTGGAAAGTACAATTTTGGTATAATGACTTCCCATTTCCCACTTTTGATGACTTCCCAGTTTTCATGCAATTTTGCAAACCCCTGCAATTTGCATCAAACCTTGTGGAAAGTACAAATTTGGTGTGTTGATTTTGAATACGAAACTGCTGTTTGAAATTTTCATGTTTTTAGGGCATAAGCGGGGTAAAAGGGGCCAATATGCATTTTTTCAAACTCGTTCAGATTGCATCAAAATTGGTGGAAAGTACAATTTCGGTGTACTGAAATTGAATAAGAAACTTGTTTTTTAAAATATTAATGTTTCAGGGGAAAAAAACGGGGTAAAAGGGGGCAATATGCCATTTTTTAAACTCTTCCAAGTTGCATCAATTTTGGTGGAAAGTACAATTTCCGTGTACTGAAATTGAATAAGAAACTTGATTTTTAAAATGTTAATGTTCTGGGGGAATTAAACGGGGTAAAAGCGGGCAATATGCAATTCTTCAAACTCGTTCAATTTGCATCAAATTTTGTGAAAAGTACAAGTTTGTTATGATGACTTGCCACTTTTGATAACTTCCCACTTTTTCCTGACTTCCCACTTCCCACTTTTGATGACTCCCCACTTTTCATGCAATTTTGCAAAATCTTGCATTTCCATCTAACCTTGTGGAAAGTACAAGTTTGGTATGATGACTTCCCATTTTTGCTGACTTCCCACTTTTCCTCAACCTCCCACTTCCCACTTTTGATGACTTCCCAGTTTTCATGCAATTTTGCAAACCCCTGCAATTTGCATCAAACCTTGTGGAAAGTACAAATTTGGTGTGTTGATTTTGAATACGAAACTGCTGTTTGAAATTTTCATGTTTTTAGGGCATAAGCGGGGTAAAAGGGGCCAATATGCATTTTTTCAAACTCGTTCAGATTGCATCAAAATTGGTGGAAAGTACAATTTCGGTGTATTGAAATTGAATAAGAAACTTGTTTTTTAAAATATTAATGTTTCAGGGGAATAAAATGGGGTAAAAGGGGGCTATATGCCATCTTGTAAACTCGTCCAAGTTGCATCAATTTTGGTGGAAAGTACAATTTCCGTGTACTGAAATTGAATAAGAAACTTGATTTTTAAAATGTTAATGTTCTGGGGGAATTAAACGGGGTAAAAGCGGGCAATATGCAATTCTTCAAACTCGTTCAATTTGCATCAAATTTTGTGAAAAGTACAAGTTTGTTATGATGACTTGCCACTTTTGATAACTTCCCACTTTTTCCTGACTTCCCACTTCCCACTTTTGATGACTTCCCACTTTTCATGCAGTTTTGAAAAATCTTGCATTTCCATCTAGCCTTGTGGAAAGTACAAATTTGGTGTGTTGATCTTGAATACGAAATTGCTGTTTGAAATTTTCATGTTTTTAGGGCATAAGCGGGGTAAAAGGGGCCAATATGCATTTTTTCAAACTCGTTCAGATTGCATCAAAGTTGGTGGAAAGTACAATTTCGGTGTACTGAAATTGAATAAGAAACTTGTTTATTAAAATATTAATGTTTCAGGGGAATAAAACGGGGTAAAAGGGGGCAATATGCCATTTTTTATACTCGTCCAAGTTGCATCAATTTTGGTGGAAAGTACAATTTCCGTGTACTGAAATTGAATAAGGAACTTGATTTTTAAAATGCTAATGTTCTGGGGGAATTAAACGGGGTAAAAGCGGGCAATATGCAATTCTTCAAACTCGTTCAACTTGCATCAATATTTGTGGAAAGTACAATTTTGGTATGATGACTTCCCACTTTCCACTTTTGATGACTTCCCAGTTTTCATGCAATTTTGCAAACCCCTGCAATTTGCATCAAACCATGTTGAAAGTACAAATTTGGTGTGTTGATTTTGAATTTGAAACTGCTGTTTGAAATTTTCATGTTTTTAGGGCATAAGCGGGGTAAAAGGGGCCAATATGCATTTTTTCAAACTCGTTCAGATTGCATCAAAATTGGTGGAAAGTACAATTTCGGTGTACTGAAAATGAACAAGAAACTTGTTTTGTAAAATATTAATGTTTCAGGGGAAAAATATGGTGGTGTAGCCTAGTGGTTAAGGCGCTGGATTTCGTATCCTTGAAGGGCAACCTTCATGGGTTCGAATCCACGAACGGTCGGAACCATGAACTACAAGCCGTCAGCCAACTCAGCTGTCCATCCTTCCGAGGTCGGTAAATGAGTACCCAGGTTACTGGGGTAATAAACGACAGTGTCCCCAATTAGCAGAAATGCTAAATACCTTCGACACTTAAATAAAGTCATTATTATTATTATTATTATTATTATAAAACGGGGTAAAAGGGGGCAATATGCCGTTTTTCAAACTCGTCCAATTTGCATCAATTTTGGTGGAAAGTAGAATTTCCGTGTACTGAAATTGAATAAGAAACTTGATTTTTAAAATGTTAATGTTCTGGGGGAAATAAACGGGGTAAAAGCGGGCAATATGCAATTCTTCAAACTCGTTCAATTTGCATCAATATTTGTGGAAAGTACAATTTTGGTATGATGACTTCCCACTTCCCACTTTTGATGACTTCCCAGTTTTCATGCAATTTTGCAAACCCCTGCAATTTGCATCAAACCTTGTGGAAAGTACAAATTTGGTGTCTTGATTTTGAATACGAAACTGCTGTTTGAAAGTTTCATGTTTTTAGGGCATAAGCGGGGTAAAAGGGGCCAATATGCATTTTTTCAAACTCGTTCAGATTGCATCAAAATTGCTGGAAAGTACAATTTCGGTGTACTGAAATTGAATAAGAAACTTGTTTTTTAAAATATTAATGTTTCAGGGGAAAAAAGCGGGGTAAAAGGGGGCAATATGCCATTTTTTAAACTCTTCCAAGTTGCATCAATTTTGGTGGAAAGTACAATTTCCGTGTACTGAAATTGAATAAGAAACTTGATTTTTAAAATGTTAATGTTCTGGGGAATTAAATGGGGTAAAAGCGGGCAATATGCAATTATCAAACTCGTTCAATTTGCATCAAATTTTCTGGAAAGTACAATTTTGATATGATGACTTCCCACTTCCCACTTTTGATGACTTCTCACTTTTCATGCAATTTTGCAAACTCCTGCACTTTGCATCAAACTTTGTGGAACGTACAAATTTGGTGTGATGATTTTGAATATGAAACTGCCTTTTTAAATTTTCATGTTTTGAGGGCATACAACGGGGTAAAAGCGGCAATATGCAAATTTTCAAACTCGTTCAATTTGTAATGAAATTTTGTGGAAAGTACAAGTTTGGTATGATGACTTCCCACTTTTGATGATTTCCCGCTTTTTCCTGACTTCCCATTTCCCCCTTTTGATGACTTCCCACTTTTGATGCAATTTTATAAACTCTTTCAAGTTGCCTGAAATTTTGTTGAAAGTTCAAATTTGGTGCGCTGAATGGGAATATGAGACTGGTTTTTGAAATTTTCACGTTTTGAGGGAATACAACGGGGTAAAAGGGGGGCAATATGCACTTTTTCAAACTCTTTCAATTTGAATGAAATTTTGTGGAAAGTACAAGTTTGGTATGATGACTCCCCACTTTCCACTTTTGATGACTTCCCACAATTTCTTGACATCCCACCTTCCACTTTTGATGATTTCCCACTTTTGATGACTTCCCACTTTTTCCTGACTTCCCACTTCCCACTTTTGATGACTTCCCAGTTTTCATGCAATTTTGAAAACCCCTGCAATTTGCATCAAACCTTGCGGAAAGTACAAATTTGGTGTGTTGATCTTGAATACGAAATTGCTGTTTGAAATTTTCATGTTTTTAGGGCATAAGCGGGGTAAAGGGGGCCAATATGCATTTTTTCAAACTCGTTCAGATTGCATCAAAATTGGTGGAAAGTACAATTTCAGTGTACTGAAATTGAATAAGAAACTTGTTTTCTAAAATATTAATGTTTCAGGGGAATAAAACGGGGTAAAAGGGGGCAATATGCCATTTTTTAAACTCGTCCAAGTTGCATCAATTTTGGTGGAAAGTACAATTTCCGTGTACTGGAATTGAATAAGAAACTTGATTTTGAAAATGTTAATGTTCTGGGGGAATTAAACGGGGTAAAAGCGGGCAATATGCAATTCTTCAAACTTGTTCAATTTGCATCAATATTTGTGGAAAGTACAATTTTGGTATAATGACTTCCCACTTCCCACTTTTGATGACTTCCCAGTTTTCATGCAATTTTGCAAACGAGTGCAATTTGCATCAAACCTTGTGGAAAGTACAAATTTGGTGTGTTGATTTTGAATACGAAACTGCTGTTTGAAATTTTCATGTTTTTAGGGCATAAGCGGGGTAAAAGGGGCCAATATGCATTTTTTCAAACTCGTTCAGATTGCATCAAAATTGGTGGAAAGTACAATTTCGGTGTACTGAAATTGAATAAGAAACTTGTTTTTTAAAATATTAATGTTTCAGGGGAAAAAAACGGGGTAAAATGGGGCAATATGCCATTTTTTAAACTCTTCCAAGTTGCATCAATTTTGGTGGAAAGTACAATTTCCGTGTACTGAAATTGAATAAGAAACTTGATTTTTAAAATGTTAATGTTCTGGGGGAATTAAACGGGGTAAAAGCGGGCAATATGCAATTCTTCAAACTCGTTCAATTTGCATCAAATTTTGTGAAAAGTTCAAGTTTGTTATGATGATTTGCCACTTTTGATAACTTCCCACTTTTTCCTGACTTCCCACTTCCCACTTTTGATGACTCCCCACTTTTCATGCAATTTTGCAAAATCTTGCATTTCCATCTAACCTTGTGGAAAGTACAAGTTTGGTATGATGACTTCTCATTTTTGCTGACTTCCCACTTTTCCTCAACCTCCCACTTCCCACTTTAATGAATTCCCACTTTTGATGCAATTTTTCAAACTCCTTCAATTTCCATCAAATTTTGTGGAAAGTACAAATTTGTTGTGCTGAATTTGAATATGAAACTGGTTTTTGAAATTTTCATGTTTTGAGGGCATAAAATTGGGCAAAAGGGGACAAAATGCAATGTTTCGAATTCGTTCATTTTGCATCAAAATTGGTGCAAAGTACAATTTCGGTATGATGACTTCCTACATTTGCTGACTTCCCACTTTTTCTTGACTTCCCACTTTCCACTTTTCATGTCTTCCCACTTTTTCTTGACTTCCCACTTTCCGCTTTTGATGACTTCCCACTTTTGGTGGCTTCCCACTTTTTTGTGACTTCCCACTTCCCACTTTTGATGACTTCCCACTTTTCATGCATTTTTGCAAACTACGGCAATTTGCATCAAATTTTGTGGAAAATACAAAATTGGTGTGCTGCATTTGCATATGAAACCAGCTTTTGAAATTTTCATGTTTTGAGGGCATAAAACTGGGCAAAAGAGGGCAAAACGCAATTTTTCAAATCCGTTCATTTTGCATCAAAATTGGTGCAAAGTACAATTTCGGTATGATGACTTCCTACATTTGCTGACTTCCCACTTTTTCTTGACTTTCCACTTTCCGCTTTTGATGACTTCCCACTTTTCATGCAATTTTTCAAAGTCCTGCAATTTACATCAAACCTTGTGGAAAGTACAAATTTGGTGTGCTGAATTTGAATATGAAACTGGTTTTTGAATTTTTCATGTTTTGAGGGCATAAAACGGGGTAAATGGGGCCAATATGCATTTTTTCAAACTCGTTCAGATTGCATGAAATTTGGTGGCAAGTACAATTTCGGAGTGCTGAATTTGAATATGAAACTTGTTTTTTAAAATGTTAGTGTTTTGGGGTAATAAAACGGGGTAAAAGCGGGCAATATGCAATTTTTCAAACTCGTTCAATTTGCATCAAATTTTGTGGAAATTACAATTTTGGTATGATGACTTCCCACTGTTGATGACTTCCCGCTTTTTCCTGACTTCCCATTTCCCCCTTTTGATGACTTCCCACTTTTGATGCAATTTTATAAACTCTTTCAAGTTGCCTGAAATTTTGTTGAAAGTTCAAATTTGGTGCGCTGAATGGGAATATGAGACTGGTTTTTGAAATTTTCACGTTTTGAGGGAATACAACGGGGTAAAAGGGGGGCAATATGCACTTTTTCAAACTCTTTCAATTTGAATGAAATTTTGTGGAAAGTACAAGTTTGGTATGATGACTCCCCACTTTCCACTTTTGATGACTTCCCACAATTTCTTGACATCCCACCTTCCACTTTTGATGATTTCCCACTTTTGATGACTTCCCACTTTTTCCTGACTTCCCACTTCCCACTTTTGATGACTCCCCACTTTTCATGCAATTTTGAAAACCCCTGCAATTTGCATCAAACCTTGCGGAAAGTACAAATTTGGTGTGTTGATCTTGAATACGAAATTGCTGTTTGAAATTTTCATGTTTTTAGGGCATAAGCGGGGTAAAGGGGGCCAATATGCATTTTTTCAAACTCGTTCAGATTGCATCAAAATTGATGGAAAGTACAATTTCAGTGTACTGAAATTGAATAAGAAACTTGTTTTTTAAAATATTAATGTTTCAGGGGAATAAAACGGGGTAAAAGGGGGCAATATGCCATTTTTTAAACTCGTCCAAGTTGCATCAATTTTGGTGGAAAGTACAATTTCCGTGTACTGAAATTGAATAAGAAACTTGATTTTTAAAATGTTAATGTTCTGGGGGAGTTAAACGGGGTAAAAGCGGGCAATATGCAATTCTTCAAACTTGTTCAATTTGCATCAATATTTGTGGAAAGTACAATTTTGGTATAATGACTTCCCACTTCCCACTTTTGA
Organism: Sanderia malayensis; assembly: GCA_013076295.1. Lineage (NCBI taxonomy): Eukaryota > Metazoa > Cnidaria > Scyphozoa > Semaeostomeae > Pelagiidae > Sanderia > Sanderia malayensis. The sequence continues at coordinate 37,776 of RQOL01000420.1, read as the reverse complement.
TGACTTCCCAGTTTTCATGCAATTTTGCAAACCCCTGCAATTTGCATCAAACCTTGTGGAAAGTACAAATTTTGTGTGTTGATTTTGAATACGAAACTGCTGTTTGAAATTTTCATGTTTTTAGGGCATAAGCGGGGTAAAAGGGGCCAATATGCATTTTTTCAAACTCGTTCAGATTGCATCAAAATTGGTGGAAAGTACAATTTCGGTGTACTGAAATTGAATAAGAAACTTGTTTTTTAAAATATTAATGTTTCAGGGGAAAAAAACGGGGTAAAAGGGGGCAATATGCCATTTTTTAAACTCTTCCAAGTTGCATCAATTTTGGTGGAAAGTACAATTTCCGTGTACTGAAATTGAATAAGAAACTTGATTTTTAAAATGTTAATGTTCTGGGGGAATTAAACGGGGTAAAAGCGGGCAATATGCAATTCTTCAAACTCGTTCATTTTGCATCAATATTTGTGGAAAGTACAATTTTGGTATGATGACTTCCCACTTCCCACTTTTGATGACTTCCCAGTTTTCATGCAATTTTGCAAACCCCTGCAATTTGCATCAAACCTTGTGGAAAGTACAAATTTGGTGTGTTGATTTTGAATACGAAACTGCTGTTTGAAATTTTCATGTTTTTAGGGCATAAGCGGGGTAAAAGGGGCCAATATGCATTTTTTCAAACTCGTTCAGATTGCATCAAAATTGGTGGAAAGTACAATTTCGGTGTACTGAAATTGAATAAGAAACTTGTTTTTTAAAATATTAATGTTTCAGGGGAAAAGAGCGGGGTAAAAGGGGCAATATGCCATTTTTTAAACTCTTCCAAGTTGCATCAATTTTGGTGGAAAGTACAATTTCCGTGTACTGAAATTGAATAAGAAACTTGATTTTTAAAATGTTAATGTTCTGGGGGAATTAAATGGGGTAAAAGCGGGCCAAATGCAATTATCAAACTCGTTCAATTTGCATCAAATTTTGTGGAAAGTACAATTTTGATATGATGACTTCCCACTTCCCACTTTTGATGACTTCTCACTTTTCATGCAATTTTGCAAACTCCTGCAATTTGCATCAAACTTTGTGGAACGTACAAATTTGGTGTGATGATTTTGAATATGAAACTGGTTTTTGAAATGTTCATGTTTTTAGGGCATAAAACGGGGTAAAAGGGGCCAATATGCAGTTTTTCAAACTCGTTCAGATTGCATCAAATTTAGTGGAAAGTACAATTTCGGTGTACTGAAATTGAATAAAAAACTGGTTTTTGAATTTTTCATGTTTTTAAGGCATAAAACGGAGCAAAAGGGGCCAATATGCATTTTTTCAAACTCGTTCAGATTGCATCAAATTAGGTGGAAAGTACAACTTCGGTGTGCTGATTTTAAATATGAAACTGCCTTTTTAAATTTTCATGTTTGGAGGGCATACAACGGGGTAAAAGCGGCAATATGCATTTTTCCAAACTCGTTCAGATTGCATCAAAATTGGTGGAAAGTACAATTTCGGTGTACTGAAATTGAATAAGAAACTTGTTTTTTAAAATATTAATGTTTCAGGGGAAAAAAACGGGGTAAAGGGGGCATTATGCCATTTTTTAAACTCTTCCAAGTTGCATCAATTTTGGTGGAAAGTACAATTTCCGTGTACTGAAATTGAATAAGAAACTTGATTTTTAAAATGTTAATGTTCTGGGGGAATTAAACGGGGTAAAAGCGGGCAATATGCAATTCTTCAAACTTGTTCAGTTTGCATCAATATTTGTGGAAAGTACAATTTTGGTATGATGACTTCCCACTTCCCACTTTTGATGACTTCCCAGTTTTCATGCAATTTTGCAAACCCCTGCAATTTGCATCAAACCTTGTGGAAAGTACAAATTTGGTGTGTTGATTTTGAATACGAAACTGCTGTTTGAAATTTTCATGTTTTTAGGGCATAAGCGGGGTAAAAGGGGCCAATATGGATTTTTTCAAACTCGTTCAGATTGCATCAAAATTGGTGGAAAGTACAATTTCGGTGTACTGAAATGGAATAAGAAACTTGCTTTTTAAAATATTAATGTTTCAGGGGAAAAAAGCGGGGTAAAAGGGGGCAATATGCCATTTTTTAAACTCTTCCAAGTTGCATCAATTTTGGTGGAAAGTACAATTTCCGTGTACTGAAATTGAATAAGAAACTTGATTTTTAAAATGTTACTGTTCTGGGGGAATTAAATGGGGTAAAAGGGGGCAATATGCAATTATCAAACTCGTTCAATTTGCATCAAATTTTGTGGAAAGTACAATTTTGATATGATGACTTCCCACTTCCCACTTTTGATGACTTCTCACTTTTCATGCAATTTTGCAAACTCCTGCAATTTGCATCAAACTTTGTGGAACGTACAAATTTGGTGTGTTGATCTTGAATACGAAATTGCTGTTTGAAATTTTCATGTTTTTAGGGCATAAGCGGGGTAAAGGGGGCCAATATGCATTTTTTCAAACTCGTTCAGATTGCATCAAAATTGGTGGAAAGTACAATTTCGGTGTACTGAAATTGAATAAGAAACTTGTTTTTTAAAATATTAATGTTTCAGGGGAAAAAAACGGGGTAAAATGGGGCAATATGCCATTTTTTAAACTCTTCCAAGTTGCATCAATTTTGGTGGAAAGTACAATTTCCGTGTACTGAAATTGAATAAGAAACTTGATTTTTAAAATGTTACTGTTCTGGGGGAATTAAATGGGGTAAAAGGGGGCAATATGCAATTATCAAACTCGTTCAATTTGCATCAAATTTTGTGGAAAGTACAATTTTGATATGATGACTTCCCACTTCCCACTTTTGATGACTTCTCACTTTTCATGCAATTTTGCAAACGAGTGCAATTTGCATCAAACCTTGTGGAAAGTACAAATTTGGTGTGTTGATTTTGAATACGAAACTGCTGTTTGAAATTTTCATGTTTTTAGGGCATAAGCGGGGTAAAAGGGGCCAATATGCATTTTTTCAAACTCGTTCAGATTGCATCAAAATTGGTGGAAAGTACAATTTCGGTGTACTGAAATTGAATAAGAAACTTGTTTTTTAAAATATTAATGTTTCAGGGGAAAAAAACGGGGTAAAATGGGGCAATATGCCATTTTTTAAACTCTTCCAAGTTGCATCAATTTTGGTGGAAAGTACAATTTCCGTGTACTGAAATTGAATAAGAAACTTGATTTTTAAAATGTTAATGTTCTGGGGGAATTAAACGGGGTAAAAGCGGGCAATATGCAATTCTTCAAACTCGTTCAATTTGCATCAAATTTTGTGAAAAGTACAAGTTTGTTATGATGATTTGCCACTTTTGATAACTTCCCACTTTTTCCTGACTTCCCACTTCCCACTTTTGATGACTCCCCACTTTTCATGCAATTTTGCAAAATCTTGCATTTCCATCTAACCTTGTGGAAAGTACAAGTTTGGTATGATGACTTCTCATTTTTGCTGACTTCCCACTTTTCCTCAACCTCCCACTTCCCACTTTAATGAATTCCCACTTTTGATGCAATTTTTCAAACTCCTTCAATTTCCATCAAATTTTGTGGAAAGTACAAATTTGTTGTGCTGAATTTGAATATGAAACTGGTTTTTGAAATTTTCATGTTTTGAGGGCATAAAATTGGGCAAAAGGGGACAAAATGCAATTTTTCGAATTCGTTCATTTTGCATCAAAATTGGTGCAAAGTACAATTTCGGTATGATGACTTCCTACATTTGCTGACTTCCCACTTTTTCTTGACTTCCCACTTTCCACTTTTCATGTCTTCCCACTTTTTCTTGACTTCCCACTTTCCGCTTTTGATGACTTCCCACTTTTGGTGGCTTCCCACTTTTTTGTGACTTCCCACTTCCCACTTTTGATGACTTCCCACTTTTCATGCATTTTTGCAAACTACGGCAATTTGCATCAAATTTTGTGGAAAATACAAAATTGGTGTGCTGCATTTGCATATGAAACCAGCTTTTGAAATTTTCATGTTTTGAGGGCATAAAACTGGGCAAAAGAGGGCAAAACGCAATTTTTCAAATCCGTTCATTTTGCATCAAAATTGGTGCAAAGTACAATTTCGGTATGATGACTTCCTACATTTGCTGACTTCCCACTTTTTCTTGACTTTCCACTTTCCGCTTTTGATGACTTCCCACTTTTCATGCAATTTTTCAAAGTCCTGCAATTTACATCAAACCTTGTGGAAAGTACAAATTTGGTGTGCTGAATTTGAATATGAAACTGGTTTTTGAATTTTTCATGTTTTGAGGGCATAAAACGGGGTAAATGGGGCCAATATGCATTTTTTCAAACTCGTTCAGATTGCATGAAATTTGGTGGCAAGTACAATTTCGGAGTGCTGAATTTGAATATGAAACTTGTTTTTTAAAATGTTAGTGTTTTGGGGTAATAAAACGGGGTAAAAGCGGGCAATATGCAATTTTTCAAACTCGTTCAATTTGCATCAAATTTTGTGGAAATTACAATTTTGGTATGATGACTTCCCACTGTTGATGACTTCCCGCTTTTTCCTGACTTCCCATTTCCCCCTTTTGATGACTTCCCACTTTTGATGCAATTTTATAAACTCTTTCAAGTTGCCTGAAATTTTGTTGAAAGTTCAAATTTGGTGCGCTGAATGGGAATATGAGACTGGTTTTTGAAATTTCCACGTTTTGAGGGAATACAACGGGGTAAAAGGGGGGCAATATGCACTTTTTCAAACTCTTTCAATTTGAATGAAATTTTGTGGAAAGTACAAGTTTGGTATGATGACTCCCCACTTTCCACTTTTGATGACTTCCCACAATTTCTTGACATCCCACCTTCCACTTTTGATGATTTCCCACTTTTGATGACTTCCCACTTTTTCCTGACTTCCCACTTCCCACTTTTGATGACTCCCCACTTTTCATGCAATTTTGAAAACCCCTGCAATTTGCATCAAACCTTGCGGAAAGTACAAATTTGGTGTGTTGATCTTGAATACGAAATTGCTGTTTGAAATTTTCATGTTTTTAGGGCATAAGCGGGGTAAAGGGGGCCAATATGCATTTTTTCAAACTCGTTCAGATTGCATCAAAATTGATGGAAAGTACAATTTCAGTGTACTGAAATTGAATAAGAAACTTGTTTTTTAAAATATTAATGTTTCAGGGGAATAAAACGGGGTAAAAGGGGGCAATATGCCATTTTTTAAACTCGTCCAAGTTGCATCAATTTTGGTGGAAAGTACAATTTCCGTGTACTGAAATTGAATAAGAAACTTGATTTTTAAAATGTTAATGTTCTGGGGGAGTTAAACGGGGTAAAAGCGGGCAATATGCAATTCTTCAAACTTGTTCAATTTGCATCAATATTTGTGGAAAGTACAATTTTGGTATAATGACTTCCCACTTCCCACTTTTGATGACTTCCCAGTTTTCATGCAATTTTGCAAACCCCTGCAATTTGTATCAAACCTTGTGGAAAGTACAAATTTGGTGTGTTGATTTTGAATACGAAACTGCTGTTTGAAATTTTCATGTTTTTAGGGCATAAGCGGGGTAAAAGGGGCCAATATGCATTTTTTCAAACTCGTTCAGATTGCATCAAAATTGGTGGAAAGTACAATTTCGGTGTACTGAAATTGAATAAGAAACTTGTTTTTTAAAATATTAATGTTTCAGGGGAAAAAAACGGGGTAAAAGGGGGCAATATGCCATTTTTTAAACTCTTCCAAGTTGCATCAATTTTGGTGGAAAGTACAATTTCCGTGTACTGAAATTGAATAAGAAACTTGATTTTTAAAATGTTAATGTTCTGGGGAATTAAACGGGGTAAAAGCGGGCAATATGCAATTCTTCAAACTCGTTCAATTTGCATCAATATTTGTGGAAAGTACAATTTTGGTATGATGACTTCCCACTTCCCACTTTTGATGACTTCCCAGTTTTCATGCAATTTTGCAAACCCCTGCAATTTGCATCAAACCTTGTGGAAAGTACAAATTTGGTGTGTTGATTTTGAATACGAAACTGCTGTTTGAAATTTTCATGTTTTTAGGGCATAAGCGGGGTAAAAGGGGCCAATATGCATTTTTTCAAACTCGTTCAGATTGCATCAAAATTGGTGGAAAGTACAATTTCGGTGTACTGAAATTGAATAAGAAACTTGTTTTTTAAAATATTAATGTTTCAGGGGAAAAAAGCGGGGTAAAAGGGGGCAATATGCCATTTTTTAAACTCTTCCAAGTTGCATCAATTTTGGTGGAAAGTACAATTTCCGTGTACTGAAATTGAATAAGAAACTTGATTTTTAAAATGTTAATGTTCTGGGGGAATTAAATGGGGTAAAAGCGGGCCAAATGCAATTATCAAACTCGTTCAATTTGCATCAAATTTTGTGGAAAGTACAATTTTGATATGATGACTTCCCACTTCCCACTTTTGATGACTTCTCACTTTTCATGCAATTTTGCAAACTCCTGCAATTTGCATCAAACTTTGTGGAACGTACAAATTTGGTGTGATGATTTTGAATATGAAACTGGTTTTTGAAATGTTCATGTTTTTAGGGCATAAAACGGGGTAAAAGGGGCCAATATGCAGTTTTTCAAACTCGTTCAGATTGCATCAAATTTAGTGGAAAGTACAATTTCGGTGTACTGAAATTGAATAAAAAACTGGTTTTTGAATTTTTCATGTTTTTAAGGCATAAAACGGAGCAAAAGGGGCCAATATGCATTTTTTCAAACTCGTTCAGATTGCATCAAATTAGGTGGAAAGTACAACTTCGGTGTGCTGATTTTGAATATGAAACTGCCTTTTTAAATTTTCATGTTTGGAGGGCATACAACGGGGTAAAAGCGGCAATATGCATTTTTCCAAACTCGTTCAGATTGCATCAAAATTGGTGGAAAGTACAATTTCGGTGTACTGAAATTGAATAAGAAACTTGTTTTTTAAAATATTAATGTTTCAGGGGAAAAAAACGGGGTAAAGGGGGCATTATGCCATTTTTTAAACTCTTCCAAGTTGCATCAATTTTGGTGGAAAGTACAATTTCCGTGTACTGAAATTGAATAAGAAACTTGATTTTTAAAATGTTAATGTTCTGGGGGAATTAAACGGGGTAAAAGCGGGCAATATGCAATTCTTCAAACTTGTTCAATTTGCATCAATATTTGTGGAAAGTACAATTTTGGTATGATGACTTCCCACTTCCCACTTTTGATGACTTCCCAGTTTTCATGCAATTTTGCAAACCCCTGCAATTTGCATCAAACCTTGTGGAAAGTACAAATTTGGTGTGTTGATTTTGAATACGAAACTGCTGTTTGAAATTTTCATGTTTTTAGGGCATAAGCGGGGTAAAAGGGGCCAATATGGATTTTTTCAAACTCGTTCAGATTGCATCAAAATTGGTGGAAAGTACAATTTCGGTGTACTGAAATGGAATAAGAAACTTGCTTTTTAAAATATTAATGTTTCAGGGGAAAAAAGCGGGGTAAAAGGGGGCAATATGCCATTTTTTAAACTCTTCCAAGTTGCATCAATTTTGGTGGAAAGTACAATTTCCGTGTACTGAAATTGAATAAGAAACTTGATTTTTAAAATGTTACTGTTCTGGGGGAATTAAATGGGGTAAAAGGGGGCAATATGCAATTATCAAACTCGTTCAATTTGCATCAAATTTTGTGGAAAGTACAATTTTGATATGATGACTTCCCACTTCCCACTTTTGATGACTTCTCACTTTTCATGCAATTTTGCAAACTCCTGCAATTTGCATCAAACTTTGTGGAACGTACAAATTTGGTGTGATGATTTTGAATATGAAATTGGTTTTTGAAATGTTCATGTTTTTAGGGCATAAAACGGGGTAAAAGGGGCCAATATGCAGTTTTTCAAACTCGTTCAGATTGCATCAAATTTAGTGGAAAGTACAATTTCAGTGTACTGAAATTGAATAAAAAACTGGTTTTTGAATTTTTCATGTTTTTAAGACATAAAACGGAGCAAAAGGGGCCAATATGCATTTTTTCAAACTCGTTCAGATTGCATCAAATTTGGTGGAAAGTACAACTTCGGTGTGCTGATTTTGAATATGAAACTGCCTTTTTAAATTTTCCTGTTTTGAGGGCATACAACGGGGTAAAAGCGGCAATATGCAAATTTTCAAACTCGTTCAATTTGTAATGAAATTTTGTGGAAAATACAAGTTTGGTATGATGACTTCCCACTTTTGATGATTTCCCGCTTTTTCCTGACTTCCCATTTCCCCCTTTTGATGACTTCCCACTTTTGATGCAATTTTATAAACTCTTTCAAGTTGCCTGAAATTTTGTTGAAAGTTCAAATTTGGTGCGCTGAATGGGAATATGAGACTGGTTTTTGAAATTTTCACGTTTTGAGGGAATACAACGGGGTAAAAGGGGGGCAATATGCACTTTTTCAAACTCTTTCAATTTGAATGAAATTTTGTGGATAGTACAAGTTTGGTATGATGACTCCCCACTTTCCACTTTTGATGACTTCCCACAATTTCTTCACATCCCACCTTCCACTTTTGATGATTTCCCACTTTTGTTGACTTCCCACTTTTTCCTGATTTCCCACTTCCCACTTTTGATGACTTCCCAGTTTTCATGCAATTTTGAAAACCCCTGCAATTTGCATCAAACCTTGCGGAAAGTACAATTTTGGTGTGTTGATCTTGAATACGAAATTGCTGTTTGAAATTTTCATGTTTTTAGGGCATAAGCGGGGTAAAGGGGGCCAATATGCATTTTTTCAAACTCGTTCAGATTGCATCAAAATTGATGGAAAGTACAATTTCAGTGTACTGAAATTGAATAAGAAACTTGTTTTTTAAAATATTAATGTTTCAGGGGAATAAAACGGGGTAAAAGGGGCAATATGCCATTTTTTAAACTCTTCCAAGTTGCATCAATTTTGGTGGAAAGTACAATTTCCGTGTACTGAAATTGAATGAGAAACTTGATTTTTAAAATGTTAATGTTCTGGGGGAATTAAACGGGGTAAAAGCGGGCAATATGCAATTCTTCAAACTCGTTCAATTTGCATCAATATTTGTGGAAATTACAATTTTGGTATGATGACTTCCCACTGTTGATGACTTCCCGCTTTTTCCTGACTTCCCATTTCCCCCTTTTGATGACTTCCCACTTTTGATGCAATTTTATAATCTCTTTCAAGTTGCCTGAAATTTTGTTGAAAGTTCAAATTTGGTGCGCTGAATGGGAATATGAGACTGGTTTTTGAAATTTTCACGTTTTGAGGGAATACAACGGGGTAAAAGGGGGGCAATATGCACTTTTTCAAACTCTTTCAATTTGAATGAAATTTTGTGGAAAGTACAAGTTTGGTATGATGACTCCCCACTTTCCACTTTTGATGACTTCCCACAATTTCTTGACATCCCACCTTCCACTTTTGATGATTTCCCACTTTTGATGACTTCCCACTTTTTCCTGACTTCCCACTTCCCACTTTTGATGACTTCCCAGTTTTCATGCAATTTTGAAAACCCCTGCAATTTGCATCAAACCGTGCGGAAAGTACAAATTTGGTGTGTTGATCTTGAATACGAAATTGCTGTTTGAAATTTTCATGTTTTTAGGGCATAAGCGGGGTAAAGGGGGCCAATATGCATTTTTTCAAACTCGTTCAGATTGCATCAAAATTGGTGGAAAGTACAATTTCAGTGTACTGAAATTGAATAAGAAACTTGTTTTTTAAAATATTAATGTTTCAGGGGAATAAAACGGGGTAAAAGGGGGCAATATGCCATTTTTTAAACTCGTCCAAGTTGCATCAATTTTGGTGGACAGTACAATTTCCGTGTACTGAAATTGAATAAGGAACTTGATTTTTAAAATGCTAATGTTCTGGGGGAATTAAACGGGGTAAAAGCGGGCAATATGCAATTCTTCAAACTCGTTCAATTTGCATCAATATTTGTGGAAAGTACAATTTTGGTATGATGACTTCCCACTTCCCACTTTTGATGACTTCCCAGTTTTCATGCAATTTTGCAAACCCCTGCAATTTGCATCAAACCATTTTGAAAGTACAAATTTGGTGTGTTGATTTTGAATTTGAAACTGCTGTTTGAAATTTTCATGTTTTTAGGGCATAAGCGGGGTAAAAGGGGCCAATATGCATTTTTTCAAACTCGTTCAGATTGCATCAAAATTGGTGGAAAGTACAATTTCGGTGTACTGAAATTGAATAAGAAACTTGTTTTTTAAAATATTAATGTTTCAGGGGAAAAAAACGGGGTAAAAGGGGGCAATATGCCATTTTTTAAACTCTTCCAAGTTGCATCAATTTTGGTGGAAAGTGCAATTTCCGTGTAGTGAAATTGAATAAGAAACTTGATTTTTAAAATGTTAATGTTCTGGGGGAATTAAACGGGGTAAAAGCGGGCAATATGCAATTCTTCAAACTTGTTCAATTTGAAGCAATATTTGTGGAAAGTACAATTTTGGTATGATGACTTCCCACTTCCCACTTTTGATGACTTCCCAGTTTTCATGCAATTTTGCAAACCCCTGCAATTTGCATCAAACCTTGTGGAAAGTACAAATTTGGTGTGTTGATTTTGAATACGAAACTGCTGTTTGAAATTTTCATGTTTTTAGGGCATAAGCGGGGTAAAAGGGGCCAATATGCATTTTTTCAAACTCGTTCAGATTGCATCAAAATTGGTGGAAAGTACAATTTCGGTGTACTGAAATGGAATAAGAAACTTGCTTTTCAAAATATTAATGTTTCAGGGGAAAAAAGCGGGGTAAAAGGGGGCAATATGCCATTTTTTAAACTCTTCCAAGTTGCATCAATTTTGGTGGAAAGTACAATTTCCGTGTACTGAAATTGAATAAGAAACTTGATTTTTAAAATGTTAATGTTCTGGGGGAATCAAATGGGGTAAAAGCGGGCAATATGCAATTATCAAACTCGTTCAATTTGCATCAAATTTTGTGGAAAGTACAATTTTGATATGATGACTTCCCACTTCCCACTTTTGATGACTTCTCACTTTTCATGCAATTTTGCAAACTCCTGCAATTTGCATCAAACTTTGTGGAACGTACAAATTTGGTGTGATGATTTTGAATATGAAACTGGTTTTTGAAATGTTCATGTTTTTAGGGCATAAAACGGGGTAAAAGGTGCCAATATGCAGTTTTTCAAACTCGTTCAGATTGCATCAAATTTAGTGGAAAGTACAATTTCAGTGTACTGAAATTGAATAAAAAACTGGTTTTTGAATTTTTCATGTTTTTAAGACATAAAACGGAGCAAAAGGGGCCAATATGCATTTTTTCAAACTCGTTCAGATTGCATCAAATTTGGTGGAAAGTACAACTTCGGTGTGCTGATTTTGAATATGAAACTGCCTTTTTAAATTTTCCTGTTTTGAGGGCATACAACGGGGTAAAAGCGGCAATATGCAAATTTTCAAACTCGTTCAATTTGTAATGAAATTTTGTGGAAAGTACAAGTTTGGTATGATGACTTCCCACTTTTGATGATTTCCCGCTTTTTCCTGACTTCCCATTTCCCCCTTTTGATGACTTCCCACTTTTGATGCAATTTTATAAACTCTTTCAAGTTGCCTGAAATTTTGTTGAAAGTTCAAATTTGGTGCGCTGAATGGGAATATGAGACTGGTTTTTGAAATTTTCACGTTTTGAGGGAATACAACGGGGTAAAAGGGGGGCAATATGCACTTTTTCAAACTCTTTCAATTTGAATGAAATTTTGTGGATAGTACAAGTTTGTTATGATGACTTGCCACTTTTGATAACTTCCCACTTTTTCCTGACTTCCCACTTCCCACTTTTGATGACTCCCCACTTTTCATGCAATTTTGCAAAATCTTGCATTTCCATCTAACCTTGTGGAAAGTACAAGTTTGGTATGATGACTTCCCATTTTTGCTGACTTCCAACTTTTCCTCAACCTCCCACTTCCCACTTTAATGAATTCCCACTTTTGATGCAATTTTTCAAACTCCTTCAATTTCCATCAAATTTTGTGGAAAGTATAAATTTGTTGTGCTGAATTTGAATATGAAACTGGTTTTTGAATTTTTCATGTTTTGAGGGCATAAAACTGGGCAAAAGAGGGCAAAACGCAAATTTTCAAATCCGTTCATTTTGCATCAAAATTGGTGCAAAGTACAATTTCGGTATGATGACTTCCTACATTTGCTGACTTCCCACTTTTTCTTGACTTTCCACTTTCCGCTTTTGATGACTTCCCACTTTTCATGCAATTTTTCAAAGTCCTGCAATTTCCATCAAACCTTGTGGAAAGTACAAATTTGGTGTGCTGAATTTGAATATGAAACTGGTTTTTGAATTTTTCATGTTTTGAGGGCATAAAACGGGGTAAATGGGGCCAATATGCATTTTTTCAAACTCGTTCAGATTGCATCAAATTTGGTGGCAAGTACAATTTCGGAGTGTTGAATTTGAATATGAAACTTGTTTTTTAAAATGTTAGTGTTTTGGGGTAATAAAACGGGGTAAAAGCGGGCAATATGCAATTTTTCAAACTCGTTCAATTTGCATCAAATTTTGTGGAAATTACAATTTTGGTATGATGACTTCCCACTGTTGATGACTTCCCGCTTTTTCCTGACTTCCCATTTCCCCCTTTTGATGACTTCCCACTTTTGATGCAATTTTATAAACTCTTTCAAGTTGCCTGAAATTTTGTTGAAAGTTCAAATTTGGTGCGCTGAATGGGAATATGAGACTGGTTTTTGAAATTTTCACGTTTTGAGGGAATACAACGGGGTAAAAGGGGGGCAATATGCACTTTTTCAAACTCTTTCAATTTGAATGAAATTTTGTGGAAAGTACAAGTTTGGTATGATGACTCCCCACTTTCCACTTTTGATGACTTCCCACAATTTCTTGACATCCCACCTTCCACTTTTGATGATTTCCCACTTTTGATGACTTCCCACTTTTTCCTGACTTCCCACTTCCCACTTTTGATGACTTCCCAGTTTTCATGCAATTTTGAAAACCCCTGCAATTTGCATCAAACCTTGTGGAAAGTACAAATTTGGTGTGTTGATTTTGAATACGAAACTGCTGTTTGAAATTTTCATGTTTTTAGGGCATAAGCGGGGTAAAAGGGGCCAATATGCATTTTTTCAAACTCGTTCAGATTGCATCAAAATTGGTGGAAAGTACAATTTCGGTGTACTGAAATTGAATAAGAAACTTGTTTTTTAAAATATTAATGTTTCAGGGGAAAAAAGCGGGGTAAAAGGGGGCAATATGCCATTTTTTAAACTCTTCCAAGTTGCATCAATTTTGGTGGAAAGTACAATTTCCGTGTACTGAAATTGAATAAGAAACTTGATTTTTAAAATGTTAATGTTCTGGGGGATTTAAATGGGGTAAAAGCGGGCAATATGCAATTATCAAACTCGTTCAATTTGCATCAAATTTTGTGGAAAGTACAATTTTGATATGATGACTTCCCACTTCCCACTTTTGATGACTTCTCACTTTTCATGCAATTTTGCAAACTCCTGCAATTTGCATCAAACTTTGTGGAACGTACAAATTTGGTGTGATGATTTTGAATATGAAACTGGTTTTTGAAATGTTCATGTTTTTAGGGCATAAAACGGGGTAAAAGGGGGCAATATGAAATTCTTCAAACTCGTTCAATTTGCATCAAATTTTGTGGAAAGTACAATTTTGGTTTACTGAAATTGAATAAGAAACTTGTTTTTTAAAATATTAATGTTTCATTGGAATCAAACGGGGTAAAAGGGGGCAATATGCAAATTTTCAAACTCGTTCAATTTGAATGAAATTTTGTGGAAAGTACAAGTTTGGTATGATGACTTCCCACTTTTCACTTTACATGACTTCCCACTTTTTCGTGACATCCCACCTTCCACTTTTCATGACTTCCCACTTTTGATGACTTCCCACTTTTTCCTGACTTCCCACTTCCCACTTTTGATGACTTCCCAGTTTTCATGCAATTTTGCAAACCCCTGCAATTTGCATCAAACCTTGTGGAAAGTACAAATTTGGTGTGTTGATCTTGAATACGAAATTGCTGTTTGAAATTTTCATGTTTTTAGGGCATAAGCGGGGTAAAAGGGGCCAATATGCATTTTTTCAAACTCGTTCAGATTGCATCAAAGTTGGTGGAAAGTACAATTTTGGTTTACTGAAATTGAATAAGAAACTTGTTTTTTAAAATATTAATGTTTCATTGGAATCAAACGGGGTAAAAGAGGGCAATATGCAAATTTTCAAACTCGTCCAATTTTCATCAATTTCGGTGGAAAGTTTGGTGGAAACCAGTTTTTGAAATTTTCATGTTTTTAGGGCATAAGCGGGGTAAAAGGGGCCAATATGCATTTTTTCAAACTCGTTCAGATTGCATCAAAATTGGTGGAAAGTACAATTTCGGTGTACTGAAATTGAATAAGAAACTTGTTTTTTAAAATATTAATGTTTCAGGGGAAAAAAGCGGGGTAAAAGGGGGCAATATGCCATTTTTTAAACTCTTCCAAGTTGCATCAATTTTGGTGGAAAGTACAATTTCCGTGTACTGAAATTGAATAAAAAACTTGATTTTTAAAATGTTAATGTTCTGGGGGATCTAAATGGGGTAAAAGCGGGCAATATGCAATTATCAAACTCGTTCAATTTGCATCAAATTTTGTGGAAAGTACAATTTTGATATGATGACTTCCCACTTCCCACTTTTGATGACTTCTCACTTTTCATGCAATTTTGCAAATTCCTGCAATTTGCATCAAACTTTGTGGAACGTACAAATTTGGTGTGAGGATTTTGAATGTGAAACTGGTTTTTGAAATGTTCATGTTTTTAGGGCATTTAACGGGGTAAAAGGGGCCAATATGCAGTTTTTCAAACTCGTTCAGATTGCATCAAATTTAGTGGAAAGTACAATTTCGGTGTACTGAAATTGAATAAAAAACTGGTTTTTGAATTTTTCATGTTTTTAAGGCACAAAACGGAGAAAAAGGGGCCAATATGCATTTTTTCAAACTCGTTCAGATTACATCAAATTTGGTGGAAAGTACAACTTCGGTGTGCTGATTTTGAATATGAAACTGCCTTTTTAAATTTTCATGTTTTGAGGGCATACAACGGGGTAAAAGCGGCAATATGCAAATTTTCAAACTCGTTCAACTTGTAATGAAATTTTGTGGAAAGTACAAGTTTGGTATGATGACTTCCCACTTTTCATGATTTCCCGCTTTTTCCTGACTTCCCATTTCCCACTTTTGATGACCTCCCACTTTTGATGCAATTTTTTAAACTCTTTCAAATTGCATCGAATTTGTGGAAAGTACAAATTTGGTGTGTTCAAGTTGAATATGAAAATGGTTTTTGAAATTTTCATGTTTTGAGGGCAGAAAACGGGGTAAAAGGGGCCAATATGCATTTTACAAACTCGTTCAAATTGCATTAAATTTGGTGGAAAGTACAATTTCGGTGTGCTGAATTTGAATATGAAACTCGATTTTTAAAATGTTAATGTTTTGGGGGAATTAAACGGGGTAAAAGGGGGCAATATGAAATTCTTCAAACTCGTTCAATTTGCATCAAATTTTGTGGAAAGTACAATTTTGGTTTACTGAAATTGAATAAGAAACTTGTTTTTTAAAATATTAATGTTTCATTGGAATCAAACGGGGTAAAAGGGGGCAATATGCAAATTTTCAAACTCGTTCAATTTGAATGAAATTTTGTGGAAAGTACAAGTTTGGTATGATGACTTCCCACTTTTCACTTTTCATGACTTCCCACTTTTTCGTGACATCCCACCTTCCACTTTTCATGACTTCCCACTTTTGATGACTTCCCACTTTTTCCTGACTTCCCACTTCCCACTTTTGATGACTTCCCAGTTTTCATGCAATTTTGAAAACCCCTGCAATTTGCATCAAACCTTGCGGAAAGTACAAATTTGGTGTGTTGATCTTGAATACGAAATTGCTGTTTGAAATTTTCATGTTTTTAGGGCATAAGCGGGGTAAAGGGGGCCAATATGCATTTTTTCAAACTCGTTCAGATTGCATCAAAATTGGTGGAAAGTACAATTTCAGTGTACTGAAATTGAATAAGAAACTTGTTTTTTAAAATATTAATGTTTCAGGGGAATAAAACGGGGTAAAAGGGGGCAATATGCCATTTTTTAAACTCGTCCAAGTTGCATCAATTTTGGTGGACAGTACAATTTCCGTGTACTGAAATTGAATAAGGAACTTGATTTTTAAAATGCTAATGTTCTGGGGGAATTAAACGGGGTAAAAGCGGGCAATATGCAATTCTTCAAACTCGTTCAATTTGCATCAATATTTGTGGAAAGTACAATTTTGGTATGATGACTTCCCACTTCCCACTTTTGATGACTTCCCAGTTTTCATGCAATTTTGCAAACCCCTGCAATTTGCATCAAACCATTTTGAAAGTACAAATTTGGTGTGTTGATCTTGAATACGAAATTGCTGTTTGAAATTTTCATGTTTTTAGGGCATAAGCGGGGTAAAAGGGGCCAATATGCATTTTTTCAAACTCGTTCAGATTGCATCAAAGTTGGTGGAAAGTACAATTTTGGTTTACTGAAATTGAATAAGAAACTTGTTTTTTAAAATATTAATGTTTCATTGGAATCAAACGGGGTAAAAGAGGGCAATATGCAAATTTTCAAACTCGTCCAATTTTCATCAATTTCGGTGGAAAGTTTGGTGGAAACCAGTTTTTGAAATTTTCATGTTTTTAGGGCATAAGCGGGGTAAAAGGGGCCAATATGCATTTTTTCAAACTCGTTCAGATTGCATCAAAATTGGTGGAAAGTACAATTTCGGTGTACTGAAATTGAATAAGAAACTTGTTTTTTAAAATATTAATGTTTCAGGGGAAAAAAACGGGGTAAAAGGGGGCAATATGCCATTTTTTAAACTCTTCCAAGTTGCATCAATTTTGGTGGAAAGTGCAATTTCCGTGTAGTGAAATTGAATAAGAAACTTGATTTTTAAAATGTTAATGTTCTGGGGGAATTAAACGGGGTAAAAGCGGGCAATATGCAATTCTTCAAACTTGTTCAATTTGAAGCAATATTTGTGGAAAGTACAATTTTGGTATGATGACTTCCCACTTCCCACTTTTGATGACTTCCCAGTTTTCATGCAATTTTGCAAACCCCTGCAATTTGCATCAAACCTTGTGGAAAGTACAAATTTGGTGTGTTGATTTTGAATACGAAACTGCTGTTTGAAATTTTCATGTTTTTAGGGCATAAGCGGGGTAAAAGGGGCCAATATGCATTTTTTCAAACTCGTTCAGATTGCATCAAAATTGGTGGAAAGTACAATTTCGGTGTACTGAAATGGAATAAGAAACTTGCTTTTCAAAATATTAATGTTTCAGGGGAAAAAAGCGGGGTAAAAGGGGGCAATATGCCATTTTTTAAACTCTTCCAAGTTGCATCAATTTTGGTGGAAAGTACAATTTCCGTGTACTGAAATTGAATAAGAAACTTGATTTTTAAAATGTTAATGTTCTGGGGGAATCAAATGGGGTAAAAGCGGGCAATATGCAATTATCAAACTCGTTCAATTTGCATCAAATTTTGTGGAAAGTACAATTTTGATATGATGACTTCCCACTTCCCACTTTTGATGACTTCTCACTTTTCATGCAATTTTGCAAACTCCTGCAATTTGCATCAAACTTTGTGGAACGTACAAATTTGGTGTGATGATTTTGAATATGAAACTGGTTTTTGAAATGTTCATGTTTTTAGGGCATAAAACGGGGTAAAAGGTGCCAATATGCAGTTTTTCAAACTCGTTCAGATTGCATCAAGTTTAGTGGAAAGTACAATTTCAGTGTACTGAAATTGAATAAAAAACTGGTTTTTGAATTTTTCATGTTTTTAAGACATAAAACGGAGCAAAAGGGGCCAATATGCATTTTTTCAAACTCGTTCAGATTGCATCAAATTTGGTGGAAAGTACAACTTCGGTGTGCTGATTTTGAATATGAAACTGCCTTTTTAAATTTTCCTGTTTTGAGGGCATACAACGGGGTAAAAGCGGCAATATGCAAATTTTCAAACTCGTTCAATTTGTAATGAAATTTTGTGGAAAGTACAAGTTTGGTATGATGACTTCCCACTTTTGATGATTTCCCGCTTTTTCCTGACTTCCCATTTCCCCCTTTTGATGACTTCCCACTTTTGATGCAATTTTATAAACTCTTTCAAGTTGCCTGAAATTTTGTTGAAAGTTCAAATTTGGTGCGCTGAATGGGAATATGAGACTGGTTTTTGAAATTTTCACGTTTTGAGGGAATACAACGGGGTAAAAGGGGGGCAATATGCACTTTTTCAAACTCTTTCAATTTGAATGAAATTTTGTGGATAGTACAAGTTTGTTATGATGACTTGCCACTTTTGATAACTTCCCACTTTTTCCTGACTTCCCACTTCCCACTTTTGATGACTCCCCACTTTTCATGCAA
Source organism: Sanderia malayensis (assembly GCA_013076295.1). Classification (NCBI taxonomy): domain Eukaryota; kingdom Metazoa; phylum Cnidaria; class Scyphozoa; order Semaeostomeae; family Pelagiidae; genus Sanderia; species Sanderia malayensis. Next base: position 19,210 of record RQOL01000420.1, on the reverse strand, counting down.
TTTTGCAAAATCTTGCATTTCCATCTAACCTTGTGGAAAGTACAAGTTTGGTATGATGACTTCCCATTTTTGCTGACTTCCAACTTTTCCTCAACCTCCCACTTCCCACTTTAATGAATTCCCACTTTTGATGCAATTTTTCAAACTCCTTCAATTTCCATCAAATTTTGTGGAAAGTATAAATTTGTTGTGCTGAATTTGAATATGAAACTGGTTTTTGAATTTTTCATGTTTTGAGGGCATAAAACTGGGCAAAAGAGGGCAAAACGCAAATTTTCAAATCCGTTCATTTTGCATCAAAATTGGTGCAAAGTACAATTTCGGTATGATGACTTCCTACATTTGCTGACTTCCCACTTTTTCTTGACTTTCCACTTTCCGCTTTTGATGACTTCCCACTTTTCATGCAATTTTTCAAAGTCCTGCAATTTCCATCAAACCTTGTGGAAAGTACAAATTTGGTGTGCTGAATTTGAATATGAAACTGGTTTTTGAATTTTTCATGTTTTGAGGGCATAAAACGGGGTAAATGGGGCCAATATGCATTTTTTCAAACTCGTTCAGATTGCATCAAATTTGGTGGCAAGTACAATTTCGGAGTGCTGAATTTGAATATGAAACTTGTTTTTTAAAATGTTAGTGTTTTGGGGTAATAAAACGGGGTAAAAGCGGGCAATATGCAATTTTTCAAACTCGTTCAATTTGCATCAAATTTTGTGGAAATTACAATTTTGGTATGATGACTTCCCACTGTTGATGACTTCCCGCTTTTTCCTGACTTCCCATTTCCCCCTTTTGATGACTTCCCACTTTTGATGCAATTTTATAAACTCTTTCAAGTTGCCTGAAATTTTGTTGAAAGTTCAAATTTGGTGCGCTGAATGGGAATATGAGACTGGTTTTTGAAATTTTCACGTTTTGAGGGAATACAACGGGGTAAAAGGGGGGCAATATGCACTTTTTCAAACTCTTTCAATTTGAATGAAATTTTGTGGAAAGTACAAGTTTGGTATGATGACTCCCCACTTTCCACTTTTGATGACTTCCCACAATTTCTTGACATCCCACCTTCCACTTTTGATGATTTCCCACTTTTGATGACTTCCCACTTTTTCCTGACTTCCCACTTCCCACTTTTGATGACTTCCCAGTTTTCATGCAATTTTGAAAACCCCTGCAATTTGCATCAAACCTTGTGGAAAGTACAAATTTGGTGTGTTGATCTTGAATACGAAATTGCTGTTTGAAATTTTCATGTTTTTAGGGCATAAGCGGGGTAAAGGGGGCCAATATGCATTTTTTCAAACTCGTTCAGATTGCATCAAAATTGGTGGAAAGTACAATTTCAGTGTACTGAAATTGAATAAGAAACTTGTTTTTTAAAATATTAATGTTTCAGGGGAATAAAACGGGGTAAAAGGGGGCAATATGCCATTTTTTAAACTCGTCCAGGTTGCATCAATTTTGGTGGAAAGTACAATTTCCGTGTACTGAAATTGAATAAGAAACTTGATTTTGAAAATGTTAATGTTCTGGGGAATTAAACGGGGTAAAAGCGGGCAATATGCAATTCTTCAAACTTGTTCAATTTGCATCAATATTTGTGGAAAGTACAATTTTGGTATGATGACTTCCCACTTCCCACTTTTGATGACTTCCCAGTTTTCATGCAATTTTGCAAACCCCTGCAATTTGCATCAAACCTTGTGGAAAGTACAAATTTGGTGTGTTGATTTTGAATACGAAACTGCTGTTTGAAATTTTGATGTTTTTAGGGCATAAGCGGGGTAAAAGGGGCCAATATGCATTTTTTCAAACTCGTTCAGATTGCATCAAAATTGGTGGAAAGTACAATTTCGGTGTACTGAAATTGAATAAGAAACTTGTTTTTTAAAATATTAATGTTTCAGGGGAAAAAGACGGGGTAAAAGGGGGCAATATGCCATTTTTTAAACTCTTCCAAGTTGCATCAATTTTGGTGGAAAGTACAATTTCCGTGTACTGAAATTGAATAAGAAACTTGATTTTTAAAATGTTAATGTTCTGGGGGAATTAAACGGGGTAAAAGCGGGCAATATGCAATTCTTCAAACTCGTTCAATTTGCATCAATATTTGTGGAAAGTACAATTTTGGTATGATGACTTCCCACTTCCCACTTTTGATGACTTCCCAGTTTTCATGCAATTTTGCAAACCCCTGCAATTTGCATCAAACCTTGTGGAAAGTACAAATTTGGTGTGTTGATTTTGAATACGAAACTGCTGTTTGAAATTTTCATGTTTTTAGGGCATAAGCGGGGTAAAAGGGGCCAATATGCATTTTTTCAAACTCGTTCAGATTGCATCAAAATTGGTGGAAAGTACAATTTCGGTGTACTGAAATTGAATAAGAAACTTGTTTTTTAAAATATTAATGTTTCAGGGGAAAAAAGCGGGGTAAAAGGGGGCAATATGCCATTTTTTAAACTCTTCCAAGTTGCATCAATTTTGGTGGAAAGTACAATTTCCGTGTACTGAAATTGAATAAGGAACTTGATTTTTAAAATGTTAATGTTCTGGGGGAATTAAATGGGGTAAAAGCGGGCAATATGCAATTATCAAACTCGTTCAATTTGCATCAAATTTTGTGGAAAGTACAATTTTGATATGATGACTTCCCACTTCCCACTTTTGATGACTTCTCACTTTTCATGCAATTTTGCAAACTCCTGCAATTTGCATCAAACTTTGTGGAACGTACAAATTTGGTGTGATGATTTTGAATATGAAACTGGTTTTTGAAATGTTCATGTTTTTAGGGCATAAAACGGGGTAAAAGGGGGCAATATGAAATTCTTCAAACTCGTTCAATTTGCATCAAATTTTGTGGAAAGTACAATTTTGGTTTACTGAAATTGAATAAGAAACTTGTTTTTTAAAATATTAATGTTTCATTGGAATCAAACGGGGTAAAAGGGGGCAATATGCAAATTTTCAAACTCGTTCAATTTGAATGAAATTTTGTGGAAAGTACAAGTTTGGTATGATGACTTCCCACTTTTCACTTTACATGACTTCCCACTTTTTCGTGACATCCCACCTTCCACTTTTCATGACTTCCCACTTTTGATGACTTCCCACTTTTTCCTGACTTCCCACTTCCCACTTTTGATGACTTCCCAGTTTTCATGCAATTTTGCAAACCCCTGCAATTTGCATCAAACCTTGTGGAAAGTACAAATTTGGTGTGTTGATCTTGAATACGAAATTGCTGTTTGAAATTTTCATGTTTTTAGGGCATAAGCGGGGTAAAAGGGGCCAATATGCATTTTTTCAAACTCGTTCAGATTGCATCAAAGTTGGTGGAAAGTACAATTTTGGTTTACTGAAATTGAATAAGAAACTTGTTTTTTAAAATATTAATGTTTCATTGGAATCAAACGGGGTAAAAGAGGGCAATATGCAAATTTTCAAACTCGTCCAATTTTCATCAATTTCGGTGGAAAGTTTGGTGGAAACCAGTTTTTGAAATTTTCATGTTTTTAGGGCATAAGCGGGGTAAAAGGGGCCAATATGCATTTTTTCAAACTCGTTCAGATTGCATCAAAATTGGTGGAAAGTACAATTTCGGTGTACTGAAATTGAATAAGAAACTTGTTTTTTAAAATATTAATGTTTCAGGGGAAAAAAGCGGGGTAAAAGGGGGCAATATGCCATTTTTTAAACTCTTCCAAGTTGCATCAATTTTGGTGGAAAGTACAATTTCCGTGTACTGAAATTGAATAAAAAACTTGATTTTTAAAATGTTAATGTTCTGGGGGATCTAAATGGGGTAAAAGCGGGCAATATGCAATTATCAAACTCGTTCAATTTGCATCAAATTTTGTGGAAAGTACAATTTTGATATGATGACTTCCCACTTCCCACTTTTGATGACTTCTCACTTTTCATGCAATTTTGCAAATTCCTGCAATTTGCATCAAACTTTGTGGAACGTACAAATTTGGTGTGAGGATTTTGAATGTGAAACTGGTTTTTGAAATGTTCATGTTTTTAGGGCATAAAACGGGGTAAAAGGGGCCAATATGCAGTTTTTCAAACTCGTTCAGATTGCATCAAATTTAGTGGAAAGTACAATTTCGGTGTACTGAAATTGAATAAAAAACTGGTTTTTGAATTTTTCATGTTTTTAAGGCATAAAACGGAGAAAAAGGGCCAATATGCATTTTTTCAAACTCGTTCAGATTACATCAAATTTGGTGGAAAGTACAACTTCGGTGTGCTGATTTTGAATATGAAACTGCCTTTTTAAATTTTCATGTTTTGAGGGCATACAACGGGGTAAAAGCGGCAATATGCAAATTTTCAAACTCGTTCAATTTGTAATGAAATTTTGTGGAAAGTACAAGTTTGGTATGATGACTTCCCACTTTTCATGATTTCCCGCTTTTTCCTGACTTCCCATTTCCCACTTTTGATGACCTCCCACTTTTGATGCAATTTTTTAAACTCTTTCAAATTGCATCGAATTTGTGGAAAGTACAAATTTGGTGTGTTCAAGTTGAATATGAAAATGGTTTTTGAAATTTTCATGTTTTGAGGGCAGAAAACGGGGTAAAAGGGGCCAATATGCATTTTACAAACTCGTTCAAATTGCATTAAATTTGGTGGAAAGTACAATTTCGGTGTGCTGAATTTGAATATGAAACTCGATTTTTAAAATGTTAATGTTTTGGGGGAATTAAACGGGGTAAAAGGGGGCAATATGAAATTCTTCAAACTCGTTCAATTTGCATCAAATTTTGTGGAAAGTACAATTTTGGTTTACTGAAATTGAATAAGAAACTTGTTTTTTAAAATATTAATGTTTCATTGGAATCAAACGGGGTAAAAGGGGGCAATATGCAAATTTTCAAACTCGTTCAATTTGAATGAAATTTTGTGGAAAGTACAAGTTTGGTATGATGACTTCCCACTTTTCACTTTTTATGACTTCCCACTTTTTCGTGACATCCCACCTTCCACTTTTCATGACTTCCCACTTTTGATGACTTCCCACTTTTTCCTGACTTCCCACTTCCCACTTTTGATGACTTCCCAGTTTTCATGCAATTTTGCAAACCCCTGCAATTTGCATCAAACCTTGTGGAAAGTACAAATTTGGTGTGTTGATCTTGAATACGAAATTGCTGTTTGAAATTTTCATGTTTTTAGGGCATAAGCGGGGTAAAAGGGGCCAATATGCATTTTTTCAAACTCGTTCAGATTGCATCAAAGTTGGTGGAAAGTACAATTTTGGTTTACTGAAATTGAATAAGAAACTTGTTTTTTAAAATATTAATGTTTCATTGGAATCAAACGGGGTAAAAGGGGGCAATATGCAAATTTTCAAACTCGTTCAATTTGAATGAAATTTTGTGGAAAGTACAAGTTTGGTATGATGACTTCCCACTTTTCACTTTTGATTACTTCCCACTTTTTCTTGACATCCCACCTTCCACTTTTGATGACTTCCCACTTTTGATGACTTCCCACTTTTTCCTGACTTCCACTTCCCACTTTTGATGACTTCCCAGTTTTCATGCAATTTTGCAAGCCCCTGCAATTTGCATCCGGCCATGTTGAAAGTACAAATTTGGTGTGTTGATTTTGAATATGAAACTGCTGTTTGATATTTTCATGTTTTTAGGGCATAAGCGGGGTAAAAGGGGCCAATGTGCATTTTTTCAAACTCGTTCAGATTGCATCAAAATTGGTGGAAAGTACAATTTCGGTGTACTGAAATTGAACAAGAAACTTGTTCTTTAAAATATTATTGTTTCAGGGGAATAAAACGGGGTAAAAGGGGGCAATATGCCAATTTTCAAACTCGTCCAATTTGCATCAATTTTGGTGGAAAGTACAATTTCCGTGTACTGAAATTGAATAACAAAACTTGATTTCTAAAATGTTAATGTTTTGGGGAATTAAACGGGGTAAAAGCGGGCAATATGAAATTCTTCAAACTCGTTCAATTTGCGTCAAATTTTGTGGAAAGTACAAGTTTGGTATGATGACTTCCCACTTCCCACTTTTGATGACTTCTCACTTTTCATGCAATTTTGCAAACTCCTGCAATTTGCATCAAATTTTTTGGAACGTACAAATTTGGTGTGCTGATTTTGAATATGAAACTGCTTTTTAAAATTTTCATGTTTTGAGGGCATACAACGGGTTAAAAGGGGCAATATGCAAATTTTAAAGCTCGTTCAATTTGTATGAAATTTTGTGGAAAGTACAAGTTTGGTATGATGACTTCCCACTTTTCACTTTTGATGACTTCCCACTTTTTCTTGACATCCCACCTTCCACTTTTGATGATTTCCCACTTTTGATGACTTCCCACTTTTTCCTGACTTCCCACTTCCCACATTTGATGACCTCAGAGTTTTCATGCAATTTTGAAAAACCCTGCAATTTGCATCAAACCTTGTGGAAAGTACAAATTTGGTGTGTTGATCTTGAATACGAAATTGCTGTTTGAAATTTTCATGTTTTTAGGGCATAAGCGGGGTAAAGGGGGCCAATATGCATTTTTTCAAACTCGTTCAGATTGCATCAAAATTGGTGGAAAGTACAATTTCGGTGTACTGAAATTGAATAACCAACTTGTTTTTTAAAATATTAATGTTTCAGGGGAATAAAACGGGGTAAAAGGAGGCAATATGCCATTTTTTAAACTCGTCCAAGTTGCATCAATTTTGGTGGAAAGTACAATTTCCGTGTACTGAAATTGAATAAGAAACTTGTTTTTTAAAATATTAATGTTTCAGGGGAATAAAATGGGGTAAAAGGGGGCTATATGCCATCTTTTAAACTCGTCCAAGTTGCATCAATTTTGGTGGAAAGTACAATTTCCGTGTACTGAAATTGAATAAGAAACTTGATTTTTAAAATGTTAATGTTCTGGGGGAATTAAACGGGGTAAAAGCGGGCAATATGCAATTCTTCAAACTCGTTCAATTTGAATGAAATTTTGTGGAAAGTACAAGTTTGGTATGATGACTTCCCACTTTCCACTTTTCATGTCTTCCCACTTTTTCTTGACTTCCCACCTTCCGCTTTTGATGACTTCCCACTTTTGGTGGCTTCCCACTTTTTCGTGACTTCCCACTTCCCACTTTTGATGACTTCCCAGTTTTCATGCAATTTTGAAAACCCCTGCAATTTGCACCAAACCTTGTGGAAAGTACAAATTTGGTGTGTTGATCTTGAATACGAAATTGCTGTTTGAAATTTTCATGTTTTTAGGGCATAAACGGGGTAAAGGGGGCCAATATGCATTTTTTCAAACTCGTTCAGATTGCATAAAAATTGGTGGAAAGTACAATTTCGGTGTACTGAAAATGAATAAGAAACTTGTTTTTTAAAATATTAATGTTTCAGGGGAATAAAACGGGGTAAAAGGGGGCAATATGCCATTTTTTAAACTCGTCCAAGTTGCATCAATTTTGGTGGAAAGTACAATTTCCGTGTATTGAAATTGAATAAGAAACTTGATTTTTAAAATGTTAATGTTCTGGGGGAATTAAACGGGGTAAAAGCGGTCAATATGCAATTCTTCAAACTTGTTCAATTTGCATCAAATTTTGTGAATCCATCTAACCTTGTGGAAAGTACAAGTTTGGTATGATGACTTCCCATTTTTGCTGACTTCCCACTTTTCCTCAACCTCCCACTTCCCACTTTAATGAATTCCCACTTTTGATGCAATTTTTCAAACTCCTTCAATTTGCATCAAATTTTGTGGAACGTACAAATTTGTTGTGCTGAATTTGAATATGAAACTTGTTTTTTAAAATATTAATGTTTTAGGGGAATAAAACGGGGTAAAAGGGGGCAATATGCCATTTTTCAAACTCGTCCAATTTGCATCAATTTTGGTGGAAAGTACAATTTCCGTGTACTGAAATTGAATAAGAAACTTGATTTTTAAAATGTTAATGTTTTGGGGGAATTAAACGGGGTAAAAGCGGGCAATATGAAATTCTTCAAACTCGTTCAATTTGCATCAAATTTTGTGGAAAGTACAAGTTTGGTATGATGACTTCCCACTTTTCACTTTTGATTACTTCCCACTTTTTCTTGACATCCCACCTTCCACTTTTGATGACTTCCCACTTTTGATGACTTCCCACTTTTTCCTGACTTCCACTTCCCACTTTTGATGACTTCCCAGTTTTCATGCAATTTTGCAAGCCCCTGCAATTTGCATCCAGCCATGTTGAAAGTACAAATTTGGTGTGTTGATTTTGAATATGAAACTGCTGTTTGATATTTTCATGTTTTTAGGGCATAAGCGGGGTAAAAGGGGCCAATATGCATTTTTTCAAACTCGTTCAGATTGCATTAAAATTGGTGGAAAGTACAATTTCGGTGTACTGAAATTGAATAAGAAACTTGTTTTTTAAAATATTAATGTTTCAGGGGAAAAAAACGGGGTAAAAGGGGGCAATATGCCATTTTTCAAACTCGTCCAATTTGCATCAATTTTGGTGGAAAGTACAATTTCCGTGTACTGAAATTGAATAAGAAACTTGATTTTTAAAATGTTAATGTTTTGGGGAATTTATCGGGGTAAAAGCGGGCAATATGGAATTCTTCAAACTCGTTCAATTTGCGTCAAATTTTGTGGAAAGTACAATTTTGGTATGATGACTTCCCACTTCCCACTTTTGATGACTTCCCAGTTTTCATGCAATTTTGAAAACCCCTGCAATTTGCATCAAACCTTGTGGAAAGTAAAAATTTGGTGTGTTGATCTTGAATACGAAATTGCTGTTTGAAATTTTCATGTTTTTAGGGCATAAGCGGGGTAAAGGGGGCCAATATGCATTTTTTCAAACTCGTTCAGATTGCATCAAAATTGGTGGAAAGTACAATTTCGGTGTACTGAAATTGAATAACAAACTTGTTTTTTAAAATATTAATGTTTCAGGGGAATAAAACGGGGTAAAAGGGGGCAATATGCCATTTTTTAAACTCGTCCAAGTTGCATCAATTTTGGTGGAAAGTACAATTTCCGTGTACTGAAATTGAATAAGAAACTTGTTTTTTAAAATATTAATGTTTCAGGGGAATAAAATGGGGTAAAAGGGGGCTATATGCCATCTTTTAAACTCGTCAAAGTTGCATCAATTTTGGTGGAAAGTACAATTTCCGTGTACTGAAATTGAATAAGAAACTTGATTTTTAAAATGTTAATGTTCTGGGGGAATTAAACGGGGTAAAAGCGGGCAATATGCAATTCTTCAAACTCGTTCAATTTGCATCAAATTTTGTGAAAAGTACAAGTTTGTTATGATGACTTGCCACTTTTGATGACTTCCCACTTTTTCCTGACTTCCCACTTCCCACTTTTGATGACTTCCCAGTTTTCACGCAATTTTGAAAACCCCTGCAATTTGCATCAAACCTTGTGGAAAGTACAAATTTGGTGTGTTGATCTTGAATACGAAATTGCTGTTTGAAATTTTCATGTTTTTAGGGCATAAGCGGGGTAAAGGGGGCCAATATGCATTTTTTCAAACTCGTTCAGATTGCATCAAAATTGGTGGAAAGTACAATTTCGGTGTACTGAAATTGAATAACAAACTTGTTTTTTAAAATATTAATGTTTCAGGGGAATAAAACGGGGTAAAAGGGGGCAATATGCCATTTTTTAAACTCGTCCAAGTTGCATCAATTTTGGTGGAAAGTACAATTTCCGTGTACTGAAATTGAATAAGAAACTTGTTTTTTAAAATATTAATGTTTCAGGGGAATAAAATGGGGGTAAAAGATGGGGTAAAAGGGGGCTATATGCCATCTTTTAAACTCGTCCAAGTTGCATCAATTTTGGTGGAAAGTACAATTTCCGTGTACTGAAATTGAATAAGAAACTTGATTTTTAAAATGTTAATGTTCTGGGGGAATTAAACGGGGTAAAAGCGGGCAATATGCAATTCTTCAAACTCGTTCAATTTGCATCAAAATTTGTGAAAAGTACAAGTTTGTTATGATGACTTGCCACTTTTGATAACTTCCCACTTTTTCCTGACTTCCCACTTCCCACTTTTGATGACTCCCCACTTTCCATGCAATTTTGCAAAATCTTGCATTTCCATCTAACCTTGTGGAAAGTACAAGTTTGGTATGATGACTTCCCATTTTTGCTGACTTCCCACTTTTCCTCAACCTCCCACTTTCCACTTTAATGAATTCCCACTTTTGATGCAATTTTTCAAACTCCTTCAATTTACATCAAATTTTGTGGAAAGTACAAATTTGTTGTGCTGAATTTGAATATGAAACTGGTTTTTGAAATTTTCATGTTTTGAGGGCATAAAATTGGGCAAAAGGGGACAAAATGCAATTTTTTAAATTCGTTCATTTTGCATCAAAATTGGTGCAAAGTACCATTTCGGTATGATGACTTCCTGCATTTGCTGACTTCCCACTTTTTCTTGACTTCCCACTTTCCACTTTTCATGTCTTCCCACTTTTTCTTGACTTCCCACTTTCCGCTTTTGATGACTTCCCACTTTTGGTGGCTTCCCACTTTTTCGTGACTTCCCACTTCCCACTTTTGATGACTTCCCAGTTTTCATGCAATTTTGAAAACCCCTGCAATTTGCACCAAACCTTGTGGAAAGTACAAATTTGGTGTGTTGATCTTGAATACGAAATTGCTGTTTGATATTTTCATGTTTTTAGGGCATAAGCGGGGTAAAGGGGGCCAATATGCATTTTTTCAAACTCGTTCAGATTGCATAAAAATTGGTGGAAAGTACAATTTCGGTGTACTGAAATTGAATAAGAAACTTGTTTTTTAAAATATTAATGTTTCAGGGGAATAAAACGGGGTAAAAGGGGGCAATATGCCATTTTTTAAACTCGTCCAAGTTGCATCAATTTTGGTGGAAAGTACAATTTCCGTGTATTGAAATTGAATAAGAAACTTGATTTTTAAAATGTTAATGTTCTGGGGGAATTAAACGGGGTAAAAGCGGTCAATATGCAATTCTTCAAACTTGTTCAATTTGCATCAATATTTGTGGAAAGTACAATTTTGGTATGATGACTTCCCACTTCCCACTTTTGATGACTTCCCAGTTTTCATGCAATTTTGCAAACCCCTGCAATTTGCATCAAACCTTGTGGAAAGTACAAATTTGGTGTGTTGATTTTGAATACGAAGCTGCTGTTTGAAATTTTCATGTTTTTAGGGCATAAGCGGGGTAAAAGGGGCCAATATGCATTTTTTCAAACTCGTTCAGATTGCATCAAAATTGGTGGAAAGTACAATTTCGGTGTATTGAAATTGAATAAGAAACTTGTTTTTTAAAATATTAATGTTTCAGGGGAATAAAAATGGGGTAAAATGGGGCTATATGGCATCTTTTAAACTCGTCCAAGTTGCATCAAATTTGGTGGAAAGTACAATTTCCGTGTACTGAAATTGAATAAGAAAACTTGATTTCTAAAATGTTAATGTTTTGGGGAATTAAACGGGGTAAAAGCGGGCAATATGAAATTCTTCAAACTCGTTCAATTTGCATCAAATTTTGTGGAAAGTACAAGTTTGCTATGATGACTTGCCACTTTTGATAACTTTCCACTTTTTCCTGACTTCCCACTTCCCACTTTTGATGACTTCCCACTTTTCATGCAATTTTGCAAAATCTTGCATTTCCATCTAACCTTGTGGAAAGTACAAGTTTGGTATGATGTCTTCCCACTTTTCACTTTTGATGACTTCCCACTTTTTCTTGACATCCCACCTTCCAATTTTGATGACTTCCCACTTTTGATGACTTCCCACTTTTTCCTGACTTCCACTTCCCACTTTTGATGACTTCCCAGTTTTCATGCAATTTTGCAAGCCCCTGCAATTTGCATCCGGCCATGTTGAAAGTACAAATTTGGTGTGTTGATTTTGAATATGAAACTGCTGTTTGATATTTTCATGTTTTTAGGGCATAAGCGTGGTAAAAGGGGCCAATGTGCATTTTTTCAAACTCGTTCAGATTGCATCAAAATTGGTGGAAAGTACAATTTCGGTGTACTGAAATTGAACAAGAAACTTGTTCTTTAAAATATTAATGTTTCAGGGGAATAAAACGGGGTAAAAGGGGGCAATATGCCAATTTTCAAACTCGTCCAATTTGCATCAATTTTGGTGGAAAGTACAATTTCCGTGTACTGAAATTGAATAACAAAACTTGATTTCTAAAATGTTAATGTTTTGGGGAATTAAACGGGGTAAAAGCGGGCAATATGAAATTCTTCAAACTCGTTCAATTTGCATCAAATTTTGTGGAAAGTACAATTTTGGTATGATGACTTCCCACATTTGCTGACTTCCCACTTTTTCTTGACTTCCCATTTTCCGCTTTTGATGACTTCCCACTTTTGATGGCTTCCCACTTTTTCGTGACTTCCCACTTCCCACTTTTGATGACTTCCCACTTTTCATGCATTTTTGCAAACTACGGCAATTTGCATCAAATTTTGTGGAAAATACAAAATTGGTGTGCTGCATTTGCATATGAAACCAGTTTTTGAAATTTTCATGTTTTGAGGGCATAAAACTGGGCAAAAGGGGGCAAAACGCAAATTTTCAAATTCGTTCATTTTGCATCAAAATTGGTGCAAAGTACAATTTCGGTATGATGACTTCCTACATTTGCTGACTTCCCACTTTTTCTTGACTTCCCACTTTCCGCTTTTGATGACTTCCCACTTTTGATGACTTTCCACTTTTTCCTGACTTCCCATTTCCCACTTTTGATGACTTCCCACTTTTCATGCAGTTTTTCAAAGTCCTGCAATTTCCATCAAACCTTGTGGAAGGTACAAATTTGGTGTGCTGAATTTGAATATGAAACTGGTTTTTGAATTTTTCATGTTTTGAGGGCATAAAACGGAGTAAATGGGGCCAATATGCATTTTTTCAAACTCGTTCAGATTGCATCAAATTTGGTTGCAAGTACAATTTCGGAGTGCTGAATTTGAATATGAAACTTGTTTTTTAAAATGTTAGTGTTTTGGGGTAATAAAACGGGGTAAAAGCGGGCAATATGCAATTTTTCAAACTCGTTCAATTTGCATCAAATTTTGTGGAAATTACAATTTAGGTATGATGACTTCCCACTGTTGATGACTTCCCGCTTTTTCCTGACTTCCCATTTCCCCCTTTTGATGACTTCCCACTTTTGATGCAATTTTATAAACTCTTTCAAGTTGCCTGAAATTTTGTTGAAAGTTCAAATTTGGTGCGCTGAATGGGAATATGAGACTGGTTTTTGAAATTTTCACGTTTTCAGGGAATACAACGGGGTAAAAGGGGGGCAATATGCACTTTTTCAAACTCGTTCAATTTGAATGAAATTTTGTGGAAAGTACAAGTTTGGTATGATGACTCCCCACTTTCCACTTTTGATGACTTCCCACAATTTCTTGACAACCCACCTTCCACTTTTGATGACTTCCCACTTTTGATGACTTCCCACTTTTTCCTGACTTCCCACTTCCCACTTTTGATGACTTCCCTGTTTTCATGCAATTTTGCAAACCCCTGCAATTTGCATCAAACCATGTTGAAAGTACAAATTTGGTTTTTTTGATTTTGAATATGAAACTGCTGTTTGAAATTTTCATGTTTTTAGGGCATCAGCGGGGTAAAAGGGGCCAATATGCATTTTTTCAAACTCGTTCAGATTGCATCAAAATTGGTGGAAAGTACAATTTCGGTGTACTGAAATTGAACAAGAAACTTGTTTTTTAAAATATTAATGTTTTAGGGGAATAAAACGGGGTAAAAGGGGCAATATGCTATTTTTCAAACTCGTCCAATTTGCATCAATTTTGGTGGAAAGTACAATTTCCGTGTACTGAAATTGAATAAGAAACTTGATTTTTAAAATGTTAATGTTTTGGGGGAATTAAACGGGGTAAAAGCGGGCAATATGAAATTTTTCAAACTCTTTCAATTTGCATCAAATTTTGTGGAAAGTACAATTTTGGTATGATGACTTCCCACTTTTGATGACTTCTCACTTTTCATGCAATTTTGCAAACTCCTGCAATTTGCATCAAACTATGTGGAACCTACAAATTTGGTGTGATGATTTTGAATATGAAACTGGTTTTTGAAATGTTCATGTTTTTAGGGCATAAAACGGGGTAAAAGGGGCCAATATGCATTTTTTCAAACTCGTTCAGATTGCATCAAAGTTGGTGGAAAGTACAATTTTGGTTTACTGAAATTGAATGAGAAACTTGTTTTTTAAATGTTTCATTGGAATCAAACGGGGTAAAAGGGGGCAATATGCAAATTTTCAAACTCGTTCAATTTGAATGAAATTTTGTGGAAAGTACAAGTTTGGTATGATGACTCCCCACTTTCCACTTTTGATGACTTCCCACTTTTCATGCATTTTTGCAAACTACGGCAATTTGCATCAAATTTTGTGGAAAATACAAAATTGGTGTGCTGCATTTGCATATGAAACCAGTTTTTGAAATTTTCATGTTTTGAGGGCATAAAACTGGGCAAAAGGGGGCAAAACGCAAATTTTCAAATTCGTTCATTTTGCATCAAAATTGGTGCAAAGTACAATTTCGGTATGATGACTTCCTACATTTGCTGACTTCCCACTTTTTCTTGACTTCCCACTTTCCGCTTTTGATGACTTCCCACTTTTGATGACTTTCCACTTTTTCCTGACTTCCCATTTCCCACTTTTGATGACTTCCCACTTTTCATGCAGTTTTTCAAAGTCCTGCAATTTCCATCAAACCTTGTGGAAGGTACAAATTTGGTGTGCTGAATTTGAATATGAAACTGGTTTTTGAATTTTTCATGTTTTGAGGGCATAAAACGGAGTAAATGGGGCCAATATGCATTTTTTCAAACTCGTTCAGATTGCATCAAATTTGGTTGCAAGTACAATTTCGGAGTGCTGAATTTGAATATGAAACTTGTTTTTTAAAATGTTAGTGTTTTGGGGTAATAAAACGGGGTAAAAGCGGGCAATATGCAATTTTTCAAACTCGTTCAATTTGCATCAAATTTTGTGGAAATTACAATTTAGGTATGATGACTTCCCACTGTTGATGACTTCCCGCTTTTTCCTGACTTCCCATTTCCCCCTTTTGATGACTTCCCACTTTTGATGCAATTTTATAAACTCTTTCAAGTTGCCTGAAATTTTGTTGAAAGTTCAAATTTGGTGCGCTGAATGGGAATATGAGACTGGTTTTTGAAATTTTCACGTTTTCAGGGAATACAACGGGGTAAAAGGGGGGCAATATGCACTTTTTCAAACTCGTTCAATTTGAATGAAATTTTGTGGAAAGTACAAGTTTGGTATGATGACTCCCCACTTTCCACTTTTGATGACTTCCCACAATTTCTTGACAACCCACCTTCCACTTTTGATGACTTCCCACTTTTGATGACTTCCCACTTTTTCCTGACTTCCCACTTCCCACTTTTGATGACTTCCCTGTTTTCATGCAATTTTGCAAACCCCTGCAATTTGCATCAAACCATGTTGAAAGTACAAATTTGGTTTTTTTGATTTTGAATATGAAACTGCTGTTTGAAATTTTCATGTTTTTAGGGCATCAGCGGGGTAAAAGGGGCCAATATGCATTTTTTCAAACTCGTTCAGATTGCATCAAAATTGGTGGAAAGTACAATTTCGGTGTACTGAAATTGAACAAGAAACTTGTTTTTTAAAATATTAATGTTTTAGGGGAATAAAACGGGGTAAAAGGGGGCAATATGCTATTTTTCAAACTCGTCCAATTTGCATCAATTTTGGTGGAAAGTACAATTTCCGTGTACTGAAATTGAATAAGAAACTTGATTTTTAAAATGTTAATGTTTTGGGGGAATTAAACGGGGTAAAAGCGGGCAATATGAAATTTTTCAAACTCTTTCAATTTGCATCAAATTTTGTGGAAAGTACAATTTTGGTATGATGACTTCCCACTTTTGATGACTTCTCACTTTTCATGCAATTTTGCAAACTCCTGCAATTTGCATCAAACTATGTGGAACCTACAAATTTGGTGTGATGATTTTGAATATGAAACTGGTTTTTGAAATGTTCATGTTTTTAGGGCATAAAACGGGGTAAAAGGGGCCAATATGCATTTTTTCAAACTCGCTCAGATTGCATCAAAGTTGGTGGAAAGTACAATTTTGGTTTACTGGAATTGAATGAGAAACTTGTTTTTTAAATGTTTCATTGGAATCAAACGGGGTAAAAGGGGGCAATATGCAAATTTTCAAACTCGTTCAATTTGAATGAAATTTTGTGGAAAGTACAAGTTTGGTATGATGACTCCCCACTTTCCACTTTTGATGACTTCCCACAATTTCTTGACATCCCACCATCCACTTTTGATGACTTCCCACTTTTGATGACTTCCCACTTTTTCCTGACTTCCCACTTCCCACTTTTGATGACTTCCCAGTTTTCATGCAATTTTGCAAACCCCTGCAATTTGCATCAAACCTTGTGGAAAGTACAATTTTGGTATGATTAATTCCCACTGTTGATGACTTCCCGCCTTTTCCTGACTTCCCATTTCCCCCTTTTGATGATTTCCCACTTTTGATGCAATTTTATAAACTCTTTCAAGTTGCCTGAAATTTTGTTGAAAGTTCAAATTTGGTCCGCTGAATGGGAATATGAGACTGGTTTTTGAAATTTTCACGTTTTCAGGCCATACAACGCGGTAAAAGGGGGCACAATGCAATTTTTCAAACTCGTTCAATTTGTATCAAATTTTGTGGAAAGTACAATTTTGGTATGATGACTTCCCACTTCCCACTTTTGATGACTTCTCACTTTTCATGCAATTTTGCAAGCTCCTGCAATTTGCATCAAACTTTGTGGAAAGTACAAATTTGGTGTGATGATTTTGAATATGAAAATGGTTTTTGAAATGTTCATGTTTTTAGGGCATAAAACGGGGTAAAAGGGGCCAATATGCATTTTTTCAAACTCGTTCAGATTGCATCAAAGTTGGTGGAAAGTACAATTTTGGTTTACTGAAATTGAATGAGAAACTTGTTTTTTAAATGTTTCATTGGAATCAAACGGGGTAAAAGGGGGCAATATGCAAATTTTCAAACTCGTTCAATTTGAATGAAATTTTGTGGAAAGTACAAGTTTGGTATGATGACTCCCCACTTTCCACTTTTGATGACTTCCCACTTTTCATGCATTTTTGCAAACTACGGCAATTTGCATCAAATTTTGTGGAAAATACAAAATTGGTGTGCTGCATTTGCATATGAAACCAGTTTTTGAAATTTTCATGTTTTGAGGGCATAAAACTGGGCAAAAGGGGGCAAAACGCAAATTTTCAAATTCGTTCATTTTGCATCAAAATTGGTGCAAAGTACAATTTCGGTATGATGACTTCCTACATTTGCTGACTTCCCACTTTTTCTTGACTTCCCACTTTCCGCTTTTGATGACTTCCCACTTTTGATGACTTTCCACTTTTTCCTGACTTCCCATTTCCCACTTTTGATGACTTCCCACTTTTCATGCAGTTTTTCAAAGTCCTGCAATTTCCATCAAACCTTGTGGAAGGTACAAATTTGGTGTGCTGAATTTGAATATGAAACTGGTTTTTGAATTTTTCATGTTTTGAGGGCATAAAACGGAGTAAATGGGGCCAATATGCATTTTTTCAAACTCGTTCAGATTGCATCAAATTTGGTTGCAAGTACAATTTCGGAGTGCTGAATTTGAATATGAAACTTGTTTTTTAAAATGTTAGTGTTTTGGGGTAATAAAACGGGGTAAAAGCGGGCAATATGCAATTTTTCAAACTCGTTCAATTTGCATCAAATTTTGTGGAAATTACAATTTAGGTATGATGACTTCCCACTGTTGATGACTTCCCGCTTTTTCCTGACTTCCCATTTCCCCCTTTTGATGACTTCCCACTTTTGATGCAATTTTATAAACTCTTTCAAGTTGCCTGAAATTTTGTTGAAAGTTCAAATTTGGTGCGCTGAATGGGAATATGAGACTGGTTTTTGAAATTTTCACGTTTTCAGGGAATACAACGGGGTAAAAGGGGGGCAATGTGCACTTTTTCAAACTCGTTCAATTTGAATGAAATTTTGTGGAAAGTACAAGTTTGGTATGATGACTCCCCACTTTCCACTTTTGATGACTTCCCACAATTTCTTGACAACCCACCTTCCACTTTTGATGACTTCCCACTTTTGATGACTTCCCACTTTTTCCTGACTTCCCACTTCCCACTTTTGATGACTTCCCTGTTTTCATGCAATTTTGCAAACCCCTGCAATTTGCATCAAACCATGTTGAAAGTACAAATTTGGTTTTTTGATTTTGAATATGAAACTGCTGTTTGAAATTTTCATGTTTTTAGGGCATCAGCGGGGTAAAAGGGGCCAATATGCATTTTTTCAAACTCGTTCAGATTGCATCAAAATTGGTGGAAAGTACAATTTCGGTGTACTGAAATTGAACAAGAAACTTGTTTTTTAAAATATTAATGTTTTAGGGGAATAAAACGGGGTAAAAGGGGGCAATATGCTATTTTTCAAACTCGTCCAATTTGCATCAATTTTGGTGGAAAGTACAATTTCCGTGTACTGAAATTGAATAAGAAACTTGATTTTTAAAATGTTAATGTTTTGGGGGAATTAAACGGGGTAAAAGCGGGCAATATGAAATTTTTCAAACTCTTTCAATTTGCATCAAATTTTGTGGAAAGTACAATTTTGGTATGATGACTTCCCACTTTTGATGACTTCTCACTTTTCATGCAATTTTGCAAACTCCTGCAATTTGCATCAAACTATGTGGAACCTACAAATTTGGTGTGATGATTTTGAATATGAAACTGGTTTTTGAAATGTTCATGTTTTTAGGGCATAAAACGGGGTAAAAGGGGCCAATATGCATTTTTTCAAACTCGCTCAGATTGCATCAAAGTTGGTGGAAAGTACAATTTTGGTTTACTGGAATTGAATGAGAAACTTGTTTTTTAAATGTTTCATTGGAATCAAACGGGGTAAAAGGGGGCAATATGCAAATTTTCAAACTCGTTCAATTTGAATGAAATTTTGTGGAAAGTACAAGTTTGGTATGATGACTCCCCACTTTCCACTTTTGATGACTTCCCACAATTTCTTGACATCCCA